>JAPYYT010000744.1:0-68979 GCA_030522565.1 Ceratosolen corneri | reverse complement strand
GGGGGGGGGGGGAAATAAAAAATGAATCTATCTCTTTATTTTTAATATACGAGATACAGAAAAAACTGCTTCTGATAATTAAATTTATTTCAAAGCGCTGAAAACCAATGACCCAATATCCATATCAATACTTACTCTCGTCGCTTTAAACGCGAACCCCCGTCACCCTCCACATTTATAAGTTATAAAATAGATAAGCAGTCATAAATTTGCCTATATTGGTGAGAATATAATGGCTTCTGGATGCTAATAAGAGCGTGTAATGTGCATTTCAAACCGTCGGCTTAATTAAGATTCTATAATATTCGATGATTTATTGCACTCCCCGTGGCTTTCACCGCAATCTGGAATTCGCAGTACAGACGCTCGCTTAATTAGCCCGTACTTTCGCGCATGACTACTGCTACTCGTAATATCAGCTACGATCCTATGCTAAAAAGCAGCGCGCGAAGATAAATATTGTCGAGCAATTATTGTTGACAATTGGGTGAAAGCGACGCGAATGTCGTGGCAAAGCCTACAACAACAAGTGCGCATGAAGAATTTTCTCCAACCTTGATCCAACAAATTTGTCCGATATCTCGCTCCCGTTCACTATAATTTCATTGCCCGCCAGTATTTACCCGCCAATTACCGATATTATGTCTAAAAATACAATTTGCACCAATTTGCCGGACACGGAGGCCGATCGGACGAATAAGCGCAATTAAAAAGCAGTTAGTTGCGAGGGCAGCGCTTAATTGCGTCCCCGAGCTCGCAAGCTCATCCGAGAGAAAAATCCAAGGCTCGACTGAAAATTCCCCGGCAATGAGTGGCGTTTTGCAATTGCGAGGGTCGCAGTTGTCGGCCGGCCGCTCGAGGCAGCCCACGTTAAAAGAGCGCAGATGCCACTTAATTAAGACGGGCGTTAAAAAGGAAAAAAAGTCCATATGGTTAATTGCTCGCCGCGCAATAAGCTTATTAGATAAGGGAAGGCGCGCGCGCGCGCGATCCAATGATAAATAGCGCGATGCGCGGCTCCAGCGCGTCTCGCTCTTTATCTGCGACGGCGGACAACAAAGGAGCGAAGAAGCCCCCGCTAATTTTGCCGACTGACCAATGATAAATTCTCGCTGGTGGGGGTGGGGGTGGGGGGGGGCTTTTGGCAGCGATTCGGTCATCGTTGTGGGCGATCGCCGGCTAGTAGATCGCCGAGCAAGCAGGAATATGGGATAAATACATTGATCCCCGCTTCCACTGGATTCATTCCCGTTACGAGGTCGATTAAGAGACATTAAGAAGGCGTTGTAATGCCGAACGCGCGCTCGCTGCATCGATCAATTGGACATTACAAGTCGGAGCGGCCCAATGCTTAAGGGGAGGAGGAGGGCTGAAATTGCTGAGCAGAGACGCGTCACGGATTAATCGAGCGATGCGCTTCGCCATGCCTGAAACTTGCGGACTTGCCCTGAACGAGGATCCAGGATCTTTTAAAGGTGCTGAAAGCTCTTCTTAATTACTTGTTCTTCTGCTCTTTAGCCGCACCCACGACCATCGCTATCCATGCTCACCCGCGAGACGGCCTTGGGCGCTTTCATAATAATAATTGTCTTGTTGACACACTCGCGCCTCTCTCGCCGCCGCCGATCTTTTTGAAGCGTTTGAAGCCTGCCATTTGTTCCACTTCAATGTAGCACGATTCCTAAGATGCGAAATTCGTATTTTATCGTCACTTTGGAGGCAGCGGCTCGAGCGCATCGCTCGAATGCCATCAACACTCTTACGTTTGGCATTTTTAATTTACTTCGAATGCACGTGCGCGGTGCGCTGCACGCAAGCGATCGCGGCTCCTGCGATATGAGATGCAGACGCGCGACTAGCAAATCATTTTCATGCCTTGCTAACTTTCAGCAATTACAACAACCCACGGCTTCATTAATTTTCCGGCCTCTCTTTATAATTTATAATCTCTTTATAAAATGCCCTTAACCGTTTATTATTGTCCAAAGTTATAGCGGCCTATATTGGACGCGCGAATTCTCAATTATAAGTAATGTTGCTGTCTATGTATTATCGGTAATGTTGCAAGATCGTGCGCGCGTGTACATTGTTTGTTAGTTTTCGTTCGGAGAGATCTCTACGCACATTATCACATCAAATCGCCTAAAGAATGATAAATACGAGTTATTTCACATTCGAGATGTTGGAGCGTGAGGTAACTATCGCCAATCATTCTAAAGTATTAACGATAGCTACGTGCCATTAATTTCGAATGAAAATCGTAATATTAATGCTTGCACGGTCACACGAGGGCGCGAAAGCAAACCAAACTAAACTTCCTATTATTACCATATCATTCGCCCATTCCCTATAGTTTTTTGCATAGATTTGCGTCAAATCACTAATTGAAAATACTTATCGTTGAAAAGGTGCCCCGAAATCATATTGCCTGCATCGAATTCCAAGAAAATTGAAATGCCAGGCTTACTCGACACAATCCAACACTTTATTAATAATCATCGTTATAAATAATTTCAATTGGCATGTCGAGTATCTGTCAATGCTAACTGGCTCAGCCTTTATTAGGCATTGTTTATCATAAAGATAATACAAGCATTAGATATTTTTCGCGAGATATTTCACAGAGAGTGACTGTGTAGCGTTGCAATTTTTATCGGCGGCGTCACTCATGACGCTTCCCTCTCAAACATATTTTATCTCGACACGCGCTCTCCTAAAAGCCCAGTCTTAAATTATGGATTTACGCATTTAAATTATTCGGCTGACCTGATTTTCCCACGAATTGCTGAATTTTCGGATCTAACGATGACCTTGCGCGTTTCCCCCCTCCCCCCGGATTTTCACCCCCGTTCTAGTGCAAATCCCAACTCAATGTATTCATGGGTTCGGCCAATATCAATTTCGGCGGGCCACTCTTCCATTGTAAAATTGCGTCGTTGCAGTTTATACTTTTTTAGTGGTTACTTTAATTGCCCATTCTCGAAGTGTGCATAAATTATTGTACAGAATTTTTTTAGCACAATGCACGCGCGCGCGCATTTATAATGCCGCCCGTGAAGCATTAAAAAACAATTCGATAGTTTGAAAATCTTGCTATAGACGCATTGAATTATTTGCTCGGTGAAATTTTCTTAAATTCGACGATATTTAGTGGAGCAATAATTACACAATTACTTGAATAATGTAAATCAATACGTGGATTTATGCAGGGAACAAACTGCATATTACGCATGAATCTGAAAAGCATAATGCAAGACAAAATTGTAGGATAATATTGCGTTATATTTTTTTATCGAGCGATTATTAATGTTTGTTAAGCGATTGATTGTAAAATAAATACGGAGTGGGGGTAAAATAGGCAATTTCATCTTTGTTAATAGTAACGAAAGTAATTAGAAGGTAATAATTTAATCAATGACTCGCAATTCTGTCATTTTTAATAAGACGGGAGAAGGTTTTGTTGCACGACTGTCAAAATAAAAACACAATAAGAAAAACGAATCGCACGAGCAACAAGTACAAATCAAAGAAAACGGGAAGAAGAAAGAAAGAAAGTAGAAAGGATTAGCCGACAACAGCTTATGCAACAATCACATATAGTCGTCAAAGAACGTTACAAACATATTGTATGTGTGTTTATCATATATTTCATGATTACGTAACTTGCGTGGTGCTCAGTGTACTGGCACAGACTATATTTCGTTGATGACGCATCTAATAGAGAAAACCCACATGTCAAAATGACGGTGTACTTAAATGGCTATAATATATTCCATTGAATTCCTCCAACCTAAATGGCATGAAAATAATAGAAAACAAAAGAGAAACAAAACAAACAGAAATAAATACGTAATCCTGCTTATTGTGTTTATTTAATGCAGCCACGTACATTTGTATTTGTATACCAACGTTTGAAGATGTTAGATTCGTCGTTAGTTTCATCGAGGAAGAAACATCATCTCAATATACTCTTATTTTTATCAAATCATTGTTATTAAAGAGTCTGTTTGATCATTATTTTAATTTCTAAATGGAAGTAGCCAGCGAGAGAATTTAATCGATGCTCGTATCGTTTGAAAAACATAATCGTGAGAACTGCAGGTCACCTTAAGCAAATAACTTCAGGCTGCAATTCTATCCTATTCGCGAGCTTACGCGTCATCTGTTTCTTAACCGCGAGCACATACAATCGATTCTTATAATATTTAAGGCTCCTGCAACGTCATTCGATTCGAATATTATAAGCGATGAGTAATAAAAAGCGACAATCAAATTTCGCGCCAATTCGAATTAAAACCAGCCCGTGAAATTCATTTACACTCCGACTGCACTATTCCTATATTCCATAAGCAGATAAGAAAAGAAAAATAATGCTGTTGGCGGAGCTGTTAAAGAGTCGCGTTATTCTCTGCCACAATGCGGATATGTTGGTGAGTGACAGGACCAGAGAATTTCTTGCGCTATCTGTTATTATGGCATCGCTAACGCTTTTTAATCTCCGTTGCCTTCATCAGCTTTCTTTCGCGCAATAAACCGCCAACGATAGGATTATTGCGCAATGCGATATGAAAGGCTTTTCATGAATGAGTACTCCGATGTACGTAATTGGTAGTAATGAGCCCATGCTTCCATCCATGTGGGCACGTGCATTAGGTGCGCATACCATGTGCTTGCCCGCCTCTCAACAATGTAATAATACCCTCATTTATCCCGATATTTGTCGATTTAAAATCAAATCCATCTGAATTCATTAAAATCATATATATATATATATATATATATATATATATATATATATATATCCGAATGAATGTAAATCGAATATATATTTTTGAATTAACAGTGATTCTTGCATACCTCTTTAGAATTTCAATTCAGTCAATGAGATACTTTTTTGCAAAATTCTTATTTAACTTTCAAATCAGCATCCGCATTGTATGCAAACACCAATGTAAGCGCAATAGTAATAAATACCAAGGATTAGAAAAAATTTCTCTCAAAAATCTCATATTCAAACATAAGAAATGATTCGTTTAAAAACCACATATATATATATATATATATATATATATATATATATATATATATACATACATATATATTCACTGGCGCTTATGTGTATTTTAGTGCTTGAATATCAAATGATGGGATTGAAACGAAATTTTGAAAAAACTCATAAATTAATAAAATAAATAAATATCAGCTTTTATTCAAGTGACTGTATTCTTACAGTTTCTCTCTTAAGTAGACAATTTTATACTTGCGCTGCATATATTCTATCGTAAATTTTTATTTGCACTCTTTACGATTAGTGGGCAAAAAAGCTCAAAAGCAGTAAAAAATTTTTGTATTTAGTTTTTAAAAATTTTACTACTTAACGGGAGCATAATAATAGTTGGACAGTTTCGAATATAAAACGGACGATAAGGTATAAAATTAAAGCAATATTTATTGAAAGAATATAATATCAAATAAACTTATCTACCATAATAAAGTGTACACTTATTGAAAACTTGAAAATTTATAGTAGATTTTATTATTCTACATTTTTGCATTATGGTAGAAAGCATAAATGTGATTTGTTTCCAATGGGACTTGAATATGTCTGATTACATTTACAGTAATTTCTGATTCATAACTTATAAAAATTAAAGCAATTTTTTAAAAATGTTCTTTCTATGGAATAAAAAATATATTCACTTGTCGACGCCTAATATTATCTAAATTATTTACTATGCCGTGTATTTTTAACTAATTTAAGTGTTTTTCAAATGAAAACACTTTTGTAGGATATTATATAGAATGTGTGCGTTATGTAGAATTTCCGACATACAACATAAAATGTCTTTTTCGGGGTAACATATGATCTTCGTAAATAATTCATTTTGTTCTTTTGATTTTCTTTCTGAACATATTTTCGAACTTCAAAAATAAACCTCACACATGCACATAAACATATCGTTTCAGTTTCAACGTTTTTGCTCCACAAAGTCATATTTGATAAGACTTGTGTATCCATATTTTAAGAAATTTATATTAATGTTTAGTATATTTTCTGGGTTACACAGTTTCGAAAGTGCCAAAACATTTTCTTAAAGTCTCATTTGCAAAATTGTAAATTAATATATTAAAAATGTTTACAAACTTGCTTTGATTTTGTTCGCTAACTTTTAAACGAGGCATTGAATAAAATTATAAATAATTCTTAAAAGATTGTATAACTTCTATTGTTTATAATGTTGCTTAAATTATCGTGAATATATATGAGAATGAAATTAATGATTTAAACGAGCTAATTTAAATTAAGTTTTTATTTGTTACTGTACAAATGCTCTACTATGTATTACAAATACATCTAACAATTATATTGTGTATTAAAATAAGTCAATATTTCATGTAAATTATTAAAATTTTACAAGCATTTATATGTATATATGTAGCTTTTAAATGATTTAATATAAATTAAAAAATCAGTACGAAATTTGTGCATTCCGCTAAAAATGTTAAGAGTACAATCTATTCAACATTTATAAAGGTATTGACATAATAGACTTTAGATTAATTCATTATCACTCCTATCCACATTTTATTATTATTCTGTTTTATAAATACTGTTTTTCTGAGCTTCATTCTTAAAATAACGTCAAAAAAGATATTTTAATAAAAAGTTCTAATTATACATTATTTAGTATATCTTAATTTAAACTTTGTTTCGTGTCTTGTGATTTTTCAGAAAAAACGAAACAATTTACTTATTCCGAAGATCTATTCTTAATTAAAGAAATTAATATTTTTCACGTGCGTCTTAAGACTTTCATTTATAAAATAATATTATTCCGAGTTACTAAAGAAAGTCTCAGAAACTTTCTTTATTATCCAGATAATGTTCAACGATCACGATATTTTTAATAATCGAATCGTGTATGTCCAACTTATAAGCAAGATTATAGTCTCAAGTCAATGCTTTCCTGTCAACTATAACGAAGACAATTCAATAACAATAGACAAAACTTTAGCCACGTTGGTTACTAAATTACAAAAATATACGAAGAAGTAATGCTAATTAGGCGTAAAACTCTCTTTAGTTCTAACGAAATAACTATTAAAGCAGTAGATTGGGTATTACAAGTACATTTGAACTCTAAATAAATGTACAACTATATTGATATGATATTTTCAAACTGCCTGAAATGGCTTACATTTGCCCCGACTGTGATCCTATTGATAAATTTCGGTCGAATTAAACCTTTAAATACTTTAAAGTTATCTCTTAAATGAATGTCATTGTAAACTTCATACTCGACTTGGCTAACAAGAAATATACTCGGGAGTAATCGAATGCGTCGAGAAAAATCGCCAAATAAAGCTTACGTCCATCAGCAAAGTTCGCCAACTTTTCCATTCCGCATCGAGCACAAGCCCTTGCCACCACTGCAATTCACCTCTATTAAAAGCTCTTTGAAATACAGGCATAAACGCATGCCAATACATAGATGATGTAGTACGCTCAAACGTGAGACACGTGAAAGCTCGAGAGCGAGAGTGTGCGTGAGGGAGCGAGGGGGAGCGAGAGGGGGAGAGAGAGAGGAAGAGAGACAGAGAGAGTGTGTGTGTGTGAGAGAGTGATGAGGAAAAAAGAGAGAGAGAGAGAGAGTTAATAAGAGTGGGAGAGCTTATAGACGCGTATGTGGAAAATCAATGCCACTCTGGCTGAGCCGCAAGATACTGCTTTTTCTCACTTACAGCACAACATAACGATGAGTCGTCGTCTTAATTCAGCCAACATCTATAATATCATGTGATCTTTTACTATTAAATAATAATATTGATCGCAATTTATACTATTCTTTTATTGCAAATTATTATTGAGCCAATTCCGATTTTACGAAGATTTTCAATATTTATTGGCTTGTTTTGTTCCTCCAAGACAATGCAACAACGAAGAATATATGCTCGCAGCATTAATTATTATTTAATTAAACAGCTCATTATATTTCAAATATTTATCGAAATAATCGTTGAAAAACTCGCAGATAAAAATTACATTTCTAATGCTTAATGCCAGACGAAAATTCTTACGCACAAGGTTATATTGAAAGTTTAAAATTAATTAAAATAAAAATTGTTTTCAAAAGAAGCCTTCTGCTTTTGTATTATTAAAATTAAAAGTATCCCTAGTTTATATGTAATCTATTACAAATAATAAAAAATACATTGATTTTTATTATAAAATAATGAAAATATTTCATTCCAACTCCTGAATTTCACGAAATATAATTACTGATTATTCGAATCGATCATTACAACTCAGTAGCAAATGCAATTATTTATATATTTGTCATTTTAATCAGTTTATAAGCATTATTCATTAGATCTACGTAAAGTGCATTAGAAGAAGTAAAAATACAATTAAATGACTAATCAAGCTCCAATTATAAATTTTAAATTTAGCAATGAAATAAAAATTGTAATTTGTTTGTATAATGAAACATAATTGAATTATTCTCGTACACACTTTAAGCTCGTACAAATGGAATGTATTATCGATAAAATACTCCATTGAACTTGACATATCTCCTTGAAACTCAATTTTCTAACGAAGATATGTTCACGTGAACGCGTATGTTAACACATTTATGACCTGATAAAGAATTGAGAAATCAGTAGTGCACGTCCATCATTCGTAAAATTGATCTTCAATCAATAAAGTAAAGCTTCTTTAACGAAATGTGTAAAACAATTTTTTGTTTTATATTACGAGAAAGAAGAGAATAAAGGCATACCATAAGTCATCCCTATACGTAATTGTTAGAAAAATAGGTTAATCAAATGTTTTTAAATTATCGGCAGATGATTTATTGTATTAATAATTTTATTACAATTTTATTATATAATTTGGCATATTAAAAATAACTATAATAGGTATTTTCGTCGTACTTTCAAAAATACAATTAAAAATCGTTACAATCGTTACAACCTAAAAATAATTAAAATTTTATCAATAAAAAAATCAATAACAATTTATGTACACGAACGATTGTATTGAAATGTTAAATTTCATTATGTTAAATCTAAAGTCGCTGATAGATAAATATATGGAGATTTAAAAAGTAATGCATTTTTTTAATCAATTTTAATCAATAAAAATGTTAATAGAATACTTTTCGAGTTTGTAAACTTTTCACGCGTGATTAATGCGTATTATATTGTTACATATTATTTACATACGTACGTGCGCGTATACACGCGTTCACCTTCGTATGCACGCAAAAATGTACACACGCATGCATTAATAAAGATATTCTACATTAAATTGAAATGAAAATTAAAAATCTCTCTTTATTAAAAGTATATATATTCAAATAAAATATCACATACTTGCATGTACAATCGAAAGTGATATTGCGTTGGACTTGAAGAGAAAAGCATTGTGAATTAGATTTTCCGATGCTCTATTAGAGTACTTAATTGTATTGAGTTGTGTGCTCATCAAACTGGAAATTTTCTCGTTACTCCACAAATCTCATTTTCCAACACTTTTTCATAAGCAAACAATTGAAGGGATATTTATTGATGTACAAATGGTAGTAAAGCGTTAATTCTATAATAAATAAAAGTAATTATTTACTTCTGGATCATTCGTCGAGATTTATAAAAAATTTGTATAAAACACTTGTATAAAAATTATTCTCTCCCTTCAATAATTATTATTACATTATTATTACTACTTTTGTCATATATATATTATTTTACAGCGAACAATTATTTCATTTACTGAGAATAATTTAATAAACTTTAATTAAATAGAAACAGCTCGAAATTTTTAATAAGATACTATCTACCACAATAAATTTTATAATTTTACAACTAATGGATAAATATGGACATTTTATTTTTGGAATATAAAACTGATAATTTGAGGCACACGTGTTCAACACATGATGATCGATTAAAGTTTTAAACATTGAAACTTTGTAATTAGCTAACTTCATCTAAATTTATGAAGTTGATCCGGATTTTCATCCAATTGAATTGATTTATATTATTATTCTCTTGATTCAAATTCATAAACTAGTAATTTTCATAAATAAACACCCATCGTGCTATTGTACATCTGTTTTGTAAAAAATATAATATAAAACACCAAAGTCTATTATATTAATTAACTTTTATTAATAATTCGAATTTTCTATAATTATATATATATATATATGTATATATATAAGTGTGCGAACTAAATTCAATAACTTAACAGTTGTATATTGGTCTCTTAAAATAAATTTGAAACGAATAATTTGGTACTTAATTTTTATGCTTCGAACCAGCCGACAATATTTTTGTTATTAATTTAAGACTTCTTTCGACTGAAAACTGAAATTAGATTTTATATACGAAAGCTCGGACGATATAATACATGATAACATTCAACATTGCACTCTCACGATACTGACACTAATTATAATCTGAATTATTAAAACGTTTAAATTTTTTCTTTATTTTTAAACTTTTATCAAGGCTTTACAAGCATATTTAACTACTCACTAATATCATAAATTAAAGATAAAAGTGCAATTATTGACGGTCCACTCAATTAATCTCATCAGCCAGTAGAACATTTATTATTATTTAATAAATATCGTTATTTAATCCAACAATATGGCATATAAAGCCTTACCTTTTAGATTTTTCCTGATGAAATGAGGTCTAAAGTTTACGTAATATGAAAAATCAATATCATAGATACACAATCAAGTTTCAAGATATAATATTTTATTACAAATTAATGTTGGTAATTAAATTAAAATAAAATAAGAAAAAAATTAACGATTGGTTTATTATGGAATGAGCAAATATTTTTAATTAATATTTTTCACAGTAGAGTGTGAATTTTAAATTATTATTAATAATAAATATAAAAGGTATTGAAAAAGATGTGTCGAACCTAATATAAATTAATAAAATTATAGAAAATTATAGAAAATTAACATTTCATTATTATATAGTTATGTCTTATAGTATATATATTTAATTTTTGATTATATGCTTGTACGGTATTATTTGAAAACATTTGGTTATTTTTCTAATCGTCTTAGAGGAAAATTACAAACATTTAATAAATACAAGCTCAGGCAATTACTTGGTAAAATAACTAGTCAGTCATGTGTACTTTCTGATTTTTATCTGCGTTTCTAGGATAATTTTACTTAATGCACTTCATATTTTTCTTATAAAATTATCTATTTGTACAAGGATGCGGTTTTTTTACGCATAATTTCTTTGGCACTGGTATGAATATTTATAACTCGAATGCTTACGGCAAATCGATAGGATATAATTTTAATACAGCTATTACAAAATTGTTGGCAGAAAATATAAATGGTCGAGGCATTATCAGCGTCTGCAAATCCAACGATAAAATGATAAAGAACAGTTGCTTGCAAACTAAAATATAGTTCAAGAGAGTAAGAAAGAGCGCAAACGAATGAAATATGAAATATTCGAGTATCTCTTCGCAAACTATGAGCTTCATTGTACATGCGCATGCACAGTGGCAGCAACAATATTCAGGAATTTCGTATTTTTCTAAATTCTACGCTCATCATCGACCGACTTGGCGATCAACGTACATAAGAGAGAGAAAAGGAAAATTATGTTTGGTCGTGTATTATTATGTAAGGTGGGTAGAGTAGTAGTATTAGTAGATAAATATGTAGATGGATAATAGATAAATAGACAATGGATGATAAAATGGCGGATAGACTATATAACAAGATAGGAAGGTCATTGAAAAGACTTTTAACATTTGCTTAATAAAACATTTTATTATATTCATGAGAATTTACTGCTTTTGTTAAAACTCGAATGATATTCGTTTTTTCAATTTGTCTAATAATTGCTTTAAAAAAAACTACATCGTTTCGAAAGTTAACACATTTATAAGGTTTATAGACGTTTAAAAACTATGCAGGACAATTTTAAATAAAAATGTT
Source organism: Ceratosolen corneri (assembly GCA_030522565.1). Lineage (NCBI taxonomy): Eukaryota > Metazoa > Arthropoda > Insecta > Hymenoptera > Agaonidae > Ceratosolen > Ceratosolen corneri. Next base: position 56,989 of record JAPYYT010000744.1, on the reverse strand, counting down.
CAATAAACATTAATAATATGCCAGATTTTTTTTTTTTTTTGAGAAATTATTGTTTTTGTTGATTTTTTTATTGCAAATATTCATCACAAGTTTTTACAAATCATCATAGTATATTAATTTTCGAACATGAATTATTCAATTTTATAATGAGGAAATTTAATACCATAACTATCAATTCAAATAAATTTAATGAGAACTATTTTTTGTTTTTTTTGTTTTTAAATTTTATTTTCACACACATTTAACAATCAATGCTCATATAGTGTTCATTTTTATTAAATAATTATTTGCTGGTACCATAATATAATAAAGACCAGTCAAGTGTTATATACCAAATAGTTGTTCCCAGGTATTTCTAAACGAATTTATTAAATATGAGTAATTAAATTTTACGTAAATTATATCAACATTTAAATTCTTCATTTTCAATAGACCAAAATATCAATGAAGTAAATTATTAGAGTATTTTCAATTATCTGATAATTACGACAGAAATTGGTAAATAAAATCACTTCCAAAAATTGTAACACATAGCATTTTAGAAATATCGAACTCATTTATATTGTTGGACTCCATTTGACAAATTGATAAATTCGATAATTGTTCGCTCCATTAATCAAATAGTTATAATCGATTAATGTTACGTCCGTTACAATTTCCTCTTGGCCTTTCTTCATTGTTTTTATTGCATCGTACGAAATAATAACTAATTGTTTCATCATCCATTTGAATATTACTGAAAGTCTTGATAATCATCATTTCTCATTTACAATTATGTAACGGATTATTATTACTAACTATAATAATGATAACTCATAATGAACTAATAATGAAATAATGAAAGCGTTTCTTCCAATCGTACTATTTTATTATTTAAGTACTAATTACGTTAACGTTATTTTAAATGTAAATTACCGTATTTTGTAGTATATATAATTATTTAATAATATGGATAACAATAATTGTTAGTCTAAGCAACATTCTATCAGTATTCATTGCTTTTCATTGTAAAAGATTTTTGAAATACTCATTATTTAATAAGTTTTTATGTTTGAGGTACATCTACATATATGTATACATCTGTTGGTAAAAATAAATATTTAAAATATAATAAGATTATAATGAATAATTTGAATTACATTTGGTATATTTTTAATGATAGGTAACGCTAAATAATCAGTAACGTAATTGATATTGTTGAAAGTTAAATTGATTTAGTTATTCATGAAATTAAAATTTAATGTAATAAAATTGTTATAATTTGATGTTTGATGTAATAATTTGATACTGTAAAATATTAAAAAATAAAAATATATAGTGCGATAAGTAGATTGTTGAAATAACTGAAATCTTATTTAACTTCTTTTAATTACACAGAAATAGAATTGTATATACTTTTGTATAATAATTGAAGTATGTTTCAACGTATATGCACTACTGTACAAATCTAACGTAGTTTCTATTTCAAAATGGAATAAACTTTAATAGACCGTTCATTGAATATTGCAATTATTATCATATTATATTGCAATTATTATTATATTATATATATATGTATATGTATAAATATATGCATACGTATGTATAACCTTGTTATGTAAATCCTTAAAAGGGTAGTACATTTTGTGGTATGTAAAATTTCTATAAACAGAAAATCTGTAGAGAGAGGCATTGATTTGAAAATGGATAGGTAGATAGATAAAGAGAGAAAACCTATAACTAGAAGGCCACAATTGCATGAATGTTTCGACTGATCAGTTTGTATGCAATTTTATCTCCTTTTTCAGAAAACTTTATGTCAATAAATCTAAAGTTAATCAAGCTTAGTCACTTTAAAAACTAAATCAATTTTGTAAGTCATACTTCCTGTATTACTCAGTCATTGTTGAAAACTTCGATTTGACAGACTGTTTCACGAACCGAACTGTTTTCTTTTAAGATTAAAAATTGGTATAAATTGTTTTCTCTATATTACAAAATATATTCATTTGGTCAGACATATATGTTAATAATATAACTTTAATTATATTCTCAGAATCTGTTTCTAATAAAAATATACAAAATATCAGAACTTGATATAGAATATTATTTTAAATAAATTAATTGATCGATTGTTTTCTCGAATCTTCAATTTTATTTGTATTTAATTTTACATGCACACATAAACTTCGATATATAATTATATACAACAGACATTACCTTTGAATTGATTTATTTATAACAAATCGCTCTTGTAATGACGTAAAAATTTATATTCTAATTTGATGCTTTTAAGTGTACTTACTACTAACTTTGAACGGTACCAGCAATTATTTATTCTACAGCCTCATAACTTATCGTGAATACAACATCGATTAAAGTACAAAATAAGCAAAGTCGGCCTGTCACAATAACCTGTCACAATAAGTGCAAATTAATTATGACAATAATAATTGTGAAAAAATATGCTACGAAATTGATGCTCCACATATATCTTCATAAGCTTCAAATTAAATAATTGCTCCTCAAAGCTTATACATAGATTGAATTATTATTGATCAGTCATATCATTATAACTTATTACGTCCATGTTTCAAAGCTTATATTCTCAAGTCTCTGAGAATTGTATCTCTCAACGCAAATAATTTCGCTAAGAATACGCGAATGTAGGCAAGTCGGAAGTTTCGCCTTTTAATCATCACGCAATTATTCCTCGTCAAAATCTTCAACAGAAGCCATCCAATTACCCAGCTCTTGCTCAATACTCCAGTTTTCGCTCTGGCGACCTCAACAACGACAACAAAACAATTGCAATGCATCTTCATTGGCCCAAATCGTTCTGATAATAGCTCTCGCCACACAACTTTGAGCTTCCATTTAAAAACCTCAGACTCCGTTATTCCCCCCCCCCACCGCCCTTTTCACACACACACACACACACATACGCACACAATATACATTGTTCGATGATCTGCAATGAAATCACCGATACCATACGCACTCACCATCATTCCTCTCGGACACGCACACGCTCCATCGAAATACCAACACAAGCCTGCCTACTTTCGCGTTCGATTAGCACGCAAAGCGTCTCGCGCCCCTCATTCTCCCCCTCGCCGCGAAATTTCCAGTTTTCCTTTTCCTTTTTCTTACCTTCCTTGGTGCGCTCGCACGTGCGCGGCACAGCTGATCCTGACCTTTCTCTATTCCCCAGTGCACGCGTGCGCGTCCGTTGATGCCGAGGCTCCTCGCTTTCCCTCCGTTTTCTTTAAGCGCATTTACTTCTTCTCGCCACCTTTATCTATTCCATTATTATTCATCGAGGTATACCCGTCCCGTATTAATTTGCTTTATGCGCGGAGTTGTGCAAGGCTCGAGTGTTGATGAAATATTTAAGTTATCAACACGAGTATGGGAAAGTCGAATATTCGGAAGCACGTGAATGCGAGGTGGAAAATTCAGAGACACCTTATCAAATTTAATATTTATTGGGACGCGTAATTAAAAGCAAGGGCTTACTATGGGCTATTTTTCAAATTTAATTACTTTTCCCTTACCGTTTACCAGCACACGGTTAAGCACAAAATGGGCTTTAAGTAATTAATATGCACATTCGAATAAAAATGTGTATTGCACTTTTTCAAAGTTGCGTTTTATTCACACACACACATATATATATATAACTCTATTATAAAACTCTACTGCAGCTTGTTTAATATTCTTGATTTTTAAGCTACGATTTACCTTTTCATCATAAATGCTAATAATAAGTATTAGTTGAGATATTTTATTGTGTGTGCCATTTTTAAATTCCAATTACGCTTACATTTCCAATTATTAATTTTTTAGGAATAATTAATAGCAGAGCCTTGACGATTCTTAGTTCTATGTGAAATGGAAGTCTATTTATACGTTATATTCAATATTTTTAAGGAACATTTCTTTTATACGTATGATTTTGCTCGCTTTTAAATTATTCCAATGTGAAATTTATACGAATAAAATGAAAGCGAGCATAAGAATTATATCAGATTGATCGATATCGATATTATATAATGAATAGGTAAATTATTATGAATAGGTAAATAAAATGCTTTAAACTTAAATCTTATTACTTTAACTGCTTATGCGCAAAAGAAATTTGACGTCTTCAATTAGCCCGTAATCACACAATGGCCTAAGTAAATAATAAAATGTTTATGTAGATTTTATTCACTTGACTTCTAAAGCATGGCTTTCATAAATATTTTCGTGCTGTAGAAACATTAGTGGATTTCATGGAATTTGATAGGGAGCGGATTTCAGGGAAATATTAGCATATAATAGAAGAAGTAGCGATCGCGTTAATAAACGTGATAACGTGAAAGGCAATGGAAAGCCGGGGACAGAAAAATATTTCAAAGATGTTCACTGTTATCGCGAAGACTGACATCATATTGATAATAAAAGTTCAGCGAATTCTTAACTCTGTCGATACTCCTTTCTACAATATGATTTATTTGCAATTCCGCGAAGGTGTCCCTCATTCGGTCCTCTTTGCTTTTTAATCCTTTTTCACTCTATTCTGGTATGACTGTATCGAGCCCCACCGGAATACGCGTAAATTTCTGCCGATATTTAATGGAAAACGATCACTTTTCAACAAATCTTATGAGCTCGGTATTGTCCAGGTCTATGAAACTCGGCCTTTATTATGCCAATTAACAATCTGTTTAGAATCGAGGAGAATAATAGCCAGATGACATTAGTTTGTAATTTATGGCTGCCTTAACCGAAATAATCCACGCCTTTCCACGCCATTCCAATCATTTTAATGTCACATTTCAGCCATTTGTTTATAGATCAAATCAATTCAAGAGATTTCTTTGGAAAAATTATGTGCAGCTTAAGATGAAATATTTTCAACTAAGCATTAGCGATAAAACGTGATAATAAATTATTTGCAGGTAAATAATCAACAGGGGTCGTTACTCTAAGCTATTTTTGCATAAGCTCTCGATCGATAAAGAAATTATATAATCTTTACAGTTTCAAAAGAACCACAAGAGTTATTTTTCGCTCGTGAGCCTGCCGACAATTATTATGACGGAAAATATATTGGAGCAATTAAGAATTCATTATTGTATCGCGACTATTGCATCTTGCAATTACATTATATAAATTATAATCATAATTGTACGTTTGACAATAGACTCTTCTTCATAGTCACACACATATATATATATATATATATATATATATATCCCGAACTATGTACAAACATAAATGGAATGCGACTTTAAATAATTTTAATTATTGTTTAAACAGGCGTATAAAGTAAAAGGTAAAACATTCGCACAAGTTTAATTTAACTTTAATTGTTATTGAAATTAACGTATAAATTACACTTTATTTAACTTCTTTGTCACTGTCATTGTAACATTAAACTCTAACTTGATATCGAAATCCACATTAATAGACGATATATTCCTAATTCTCTATTACTCGTTAATAATCCATTATTTGGATAATAAGTAATCTTTAAGTTCTCAGAAAATAAATAATAATAGTGCTTATTTTAAAGATTTAAATAGAAATTTTGCATCTCGAGCCTTATCGAAAACATTGTCACAATTGTGAATGTCCATTTGCTAGTAATAATAAGCACACGTTAGTCGGCAGTTGAAATATTGATAAAAAAAACATAATTTTCATTTTCAAATGTTTGTTTAAAAGGAAAGTAAAAATGAAATCAGGCAAGATCATTACGAGTGTAAAAAAGAAATCGACGAGAATAGAAATCTGATTAAATGCTTATAAATTGGAATCAATGACGAATAATAGAGGATCTGTTGAAGCTTGAAATAATGACTTGACAATGAATTCAGAATATTTTGTCATAGACAGGCGAGAATGTCGATGAACTTTCCAATGATAGTGTATGACGGGGCCGGTGGTCTTGGAAAATTCCTCTCACTAGCCTGTAGAATACACCACTTGGATTGTGTAGCGGTCGAGCATTTTTCTTACCTCTCTCTCTCTCTCTCTCTCTCTCTCTCTCTCTCTCTCTCTCTCACTCTCTGCGTGTGTGCGTGTACGTCTGTCTTTATTTTACTTTCTATTTCACGCTCGTCTTCGTGTAAAATTGTATATGGGCTCCGTAGCTTTCGATAATACAACGCATAGTAAACTATATTGCTTCCATTTTTAAAAGGACGAATTAAAAATACTATTTTCTTTCATTGCTGCGGATAAAATGAATTTATTGCGCAGATGCAGAGAAATACTTTATACTTATAAATTGATGGGGGAGGGGGGGGGGAAGTAGACAGACAGTAATGCGTTGACTTTTAAACGTGCATTTAAGATCGTCAACTTAATTAATCTCTTGCGTCGAAAATTGTGATTTATACTCATTAATAATACTATTTACTCGACTGTTAAATAAGTCGAAAAAGTATTATTTCACAGATAAATAATACGTTTGTCCAACTTATGCGCTTCGAAATTTGAAACGAAGAAAATGTTAATTGCGAATGAAGTAAAAGTTGGACTCTTATTTTCAAAAATCTTATTCAAATTGAGCAATCTGTACGAAAAAAAAAAGAAAGCCATTGCCCGCAACTTATAGTTGAAAAAAATTTATTTTATAGGCTTTGGTGCTCGTAACAATTTACATCTATCCGTGCTGAAATTTTTTTAACCTCTCAACCTCGTTCACGTTTTCACAGTTATTCTTATCGAGAACTTTTAATCTTTAGCCACATTTGTGTCTTTGACAATTAGAACTCGTGCTCTCATGCGCATATAATTATATAATGGGAACATGGAAGTACGAGATGTAATTGTTAAATTTCCCTTATTCAGTTGCGAGCTTACTTCTCACGATGCGTAAGCCTGGAAGCAATTTTAAAAATCATACGGCACCGCAAATTTAAAAAAAGTCATTTCATAATGATAATTAAGTACCGAGATTCAATGCAGTGATTTTTGTCCAGTGATTATTGACCTGCGTATCGGTAACTCTGAAATCCTCCCTATTCGTCGCAAATGTCACATTACATTGCATTACATTATTTACATGAAACTAGGTGCTTTGGTAGATCCTCGATCTTCAAATTACAGCTAAATATTGGAATCCGAGCCCGAGCGAGAGCCCCCGAAGCCCCGCGACCAAATGCCATCTTATGAAAATAAATATTTTCTTGCGCGACATAGATTTCACGTGAAATATGATAAGATAGTCGATGCAGAGTTGGAAATTGGCCAAAAAGAAAGTTGTACCTCCGTAAACCAGCAAATCGCTACGATAGAGATAAAGTATATTGAATCGCTCTCCCGACATTATCATACCCCTCCCCCTCGTAGCGGCCCGCCACTATAGAAAAACATTGCTCAGCTCGTGTTTAGCAGAGCTTATGACAAACTCAGCGTCGATACGATAACGAGCCTGTAAATGTTTTTCAAAACGTTTGTCTCCCAGACTGTTTGCTCGGATTAGCGCTCGTCACGAGGAAGTGATTGTCTCGTGGACTCGCGCGGGAGCCCCACACGCTTATATGCTCGAGGTGCAACAGATGCAGTATAAAGTTTTAATTCGTGTCCCATGGCAATTGATAAGTCGACAGTTAGATGTGTAGCTATGCGTTGTGTCTGTTTGGGCCTCGAGAAGAATGCAAAAGGAGTGAAAGGGTCGCGCAAGCCTTGCTTTTTCACCAATGGATGGATGTGCTCGCGGAAGTTTGCTCTTCTGTTTATTATCTTTTCTGCTGTTTTCCTTATTTTTCTACTCATTGAACGTTAATATGATTAACAGTGGCGTGTCGGCAAGATAGATACGGGCGTATTAAAATGCAATGAATACTTTTTAAATCGTGCAATTAGATTAATGCGCTTCGAGAGTAACGAGTCCCTGACTATTTCCCTTGAGTTTTTTATTCGTATCCGTAAATCTCATTGCATATGTAACGTCCCGTTTATTCGTGTTTTATTACTATGAGTTTTTTGAATAAAAAAGATGCCTAGCATTCATACTATGAAGTTCAGATGGATTAGATGTGGATTAATACTCGAAACTGGTTTTAAACTCGTTCCAAATATCATTTGACATTTAAGATTTAAATTCATTTTTAATACCCTCGCATCTTCAAAACTATTTCATTTCTTCTTATAATATATACAATCTAGTAGCGATGTACGAGATAATTATCCTTATTGCATTATTATAATTACTACACAAATACTGCTGTATCTGCAATTATTATTATTAGTTGCACTAAAGTTGTATTAGTATTATAATGTATTTTACAGTAAAAATACAGATTAGGGATTGAGATGGTGAAAATACTAAATCTATTTCATCAATTTCCAAGTAACATATACAATTCTACTTCTTTTGTATTAATATTACGTAAATCGTGAGTATTTAGATAAGTTGAAATTATTCCGTTACCTAATTATATTTTTGTTTATTTGTAAATATTTATTCAGACACTTTAAAACGTATTTTTAATATCATTCGATAAATATTGTAATGGTATATTTGATTTAGGTAAAGCACCGCGTATTTCATAAATCATTTTAAAGTCTTATAATTGAAACGAGAGTTTACATGTATTGTATGTAAGTGGAACTGTGTAGTACAATGAATAATCGGAACAGTTACATTGAATGCAGATATCCTTGTCTTATGTGGGACTCACCTCAGTAGTTGGGCGATTTTATTAAAAATTTTATTATAATCAAACACCTGTAATAATTGCTTTATTTATTTATGAATACTTTATTTAATAGCCGAAAGAATATACTAAAAAATCATTGAGAAATCGCTTGAAGCTTTGTTTATTACACAAAAAAGATTAGTAAAATATGTAATTAATAGAATATGTAATTTTTGTTAAATTTCAATTTTTTTTCTGGATAGAGAGACAAAGAATAAAGACAATAAGAATGATTTTTAGCTAAAAACTAAATTTTTTAGTCAATTGAATCCTTATATTACTATCAATATTTTATCGTATTATTAATTTTCTAGTTATACTTATTATTCTCCTCGAGATAATTATTAAACAAATTTAAATGATTGATATTTTTATTGAATGTATGTATATTTTTTTCTATAAATTTTAATGAAAAATAACTTTATGAATATTTCGAAAAATGTAATGATATTTTAAATTACACTGATAAATTGTAATTTTAAAGACAACGATTCATCTCTATTGTCTTTTTCATTTAGCAAATAAAATTGTATAATTTCATATTTTTTCAATTTTAAACGAAATTTAAAGTTTGCTTTTGATTAAAAGTGAATTAGCTCTCAAAGTTTACTTTTAATGCTTTAAAGTTTCCTTTTTCAAGTAAAATGCAATTTTTTTATAAAACATCCAAGGCACGCGTAGAAATGTATGTTAATTTTTAATTGAATCATTGTTTAAATTGTGGTAATATATTTTTATTGGTCACGTTTTATCAGTTTTTAATACTTATAATTATTTAGTAACAATTAATAAGGAATTGTCGATCTTATAATTCGTAAATGTAGCATTACAATGAATCGCCGTAATGTCATTCAAATGGTTTCAAATCATTGCTTTTTATTTCTTGGTTTAATTAAATTTCTTTTATTTTTACTCAAGTGTCTTGGTTATTATAAAAATTTATTAAACTATATTGTCATGAGGTAAAAACTATAATCATGATAAATGTTAATTATTTGCGGTATATTCTTGGAAATTTTTTAAAATATTTTATATCGAACAAAGCCAAGTTCAAATACGTGATCTTACGAGGTAATAAAAGAAACGCTATATATTATATATAATTTTATTTTATAAATTGGAATCATAATCATAATTATGAGTTTTTCCAAAATGCTCTTTTTATTCTTGCTATATTATTACAATTATTTTTGCACTGTGCAAGTTTCTATTCAAGTCTCTTTAATATCTAGTAATAATGAATTTTTACGGTTCTCGTTAATTATCCTCATTTTTTAAAATTATTCATAAATCCTTTTTTTAATTTATCATATTTTTGCGAAGTAAGATCAACTTATATCACGAAAAGATTTTTATATTTTTGTAAATATCAGTGCTTTTAATGCATTACAAAAGTATATTTATTATTCCTAGTTTAGTGTTTATTGAATCGAGGAAATTTTTTTAACAAATTGTTAGCTTTCCTCATTATATACATAATGTTCTTTCTTTATTAATATTATTGTAATTTTTTAATTGATGTTTGATGATTTATTAGTTTGGTTAAGTAATTATCGTATTTTTTTTTTTTTCATATTCTTTATTAGTTGTTGTTTTAGTTATTTAGCCGTTATTTTATCATATACTATAAAATTATTTCACATTTATTATTTGTTAAAACTATCGTTTTCTCTTTTAATGATTTATAAAAATTAAGGAGATTTTAAAATGTTTAAAAATGAATTTTTTCATTGTGAAATCTTAAAATTTGTCTCGAATACATTTGTTTTGAAATATTTTGGAGTCGCATTTATATTTTAATACAGTAATTTATATGTAATTTTTCTCTCTCTCTCTCTCTTTCTGTTTATTTTTTTGCAGTGTTGTTGTCATCGTGTTGTTTTATATTTAATTTCTTTAATTTAGGTAGTGAAACATTAGAGAACCTTTATAAGATGTAGGTTGCTTTCTTCTATGTTCTATATAACGAATTATAACTAATTTATAACCGAGTTCTCAATTGTGAAATTGCGAAGAGAAAAAAAAAGATAAATGAAAGGTTTTCACGTTACATGTTTATAGCTGGACATTTATAATAATCAACTTTTACTTATATAGCTTTTGTTTATGTTTTCATTTATTGTCTTGATAATTGTTGTTGTCTTGATAATTAATATTACTTGTGTATAAATCCGAGATGTTTCGATGCTATGAATATTGTGATTATTTCCGATTAATTATATATCAAATACACGAAATTCTTAAATCTTTAGGGCTTGTGTGATTAGTGTGAGAATTTCATAAGACTGTTACAGATTGACCAAATATTACAAGATTATGAAAGAGCTGTACTTGCGCATTAATTGTTAATAATTTATTTGCTTGCCAGTAATACCAATGGCACATCAAGTGAGAGTGTATCTTTAATTTAATCGCACATACTGTCCCTTTTCTACTTATATTAAACGCGCGCTCCACTCAATATATATGTGCATTCATTATTTATGAAAAAAAATATGTTGTAAATAATTCAGAATGGCAGTTAGAGTTAGAAAATTTATGGATCATTAAAATTTAATGTAATTAAACGATCAACGAATAATTGTAGAAATACGAATAGTTTTAATTAATACTAATTGAACATACTTGGCAATGGTTAGTGTATCTTCTGAATTAAAGATTATTATTGTATGTAAACTAACATTATTGTGCACAGTATGAGAAGTATTATCTAAATGGTTTATTCAAGCGAAAAGGAAAAAAAAATTCGAAGCAACGATAAGCAGTAGAATGAATTTTTAGTCTTGAAAATGAAGAATAGTTGAGAATAATTGTTTGTTCATTGTTTGTTCATGAGTTGGACTGGAAAAATCCGCCTGAAGTCTTTGTTTAGATGCTTCCATATTTGCAGATCTGTTTTATGCAAAATACACAAATAATTTTATGTCAGATAGACAACAAATTAATTTTACGAGAACTTATATCGAGATATTCACAAGAAATGTTTTCTCTGTAGATCTGGCTCTGTCTCATTAAAATATATTACTACCATAAACACACTGATCGCTCATGCAAATATTAGTTCATGAATAATCGTCGGCTAATGTGGGAATTGTTATTTTGTATTGCGTAATGTTCTCAGACTACTTTAAATATAATAATCCATGTATTATCTTTATAATCGATCAAAAGATTTCAATGAAATGTGCCTGTCGCTATTTTTCTACAATAAACAATAAATAAATAAAGTAAATTCGGTAATAGTAAACGATCGACAACGTCATTAAATTCGATTAGTCTCTTTCTCAATGTAATTTATTAAAGAGTACTAATACCACACCAATTATCGATATAGTGTACTGGATCTACTAGTTATCTATATATCTATTCGCACATATTAATGATACAAGTAGCAGTATATGTACTGATTAGGGTAAAATATTAATTTAATTTTATTTTTTTTGTTTTTTTTTTTTCAACAACCTCCATTATTATTATCCTATGAAAAGTTATTTGAACAATTAAAACAATATTTTACACGTGTATTATAAAATTTCAAGAATATTGTACCTATTTGGGAGCGATGATATCTTCTATTTTCTCGACATTTAAAGTCAATTAGTTGTTATGATAATTGAAATAATTGAATATTCAAAAAATTTTTCCTTATTTATCAATTCTTCAAATGTCAATTTGTTTGTACTCGATATAATTATCAATCAACGTTCCATCAACGTGTCGTATGGCTTAATTAGATAAGATTATCACGCGCCTCTTTACCAAGTTCGATATTGGTATACACCGATACGAACACACTCAAGTCGCGTAAGCACTTTAGCAACTGAATTCGCCTATCGTATCTATAAACCACACCTTAAAGTTGCATACCTTTTTCATAAAAGGTCGCGAGTCAAAAGCCAGAAGAAAATTTCATTGACAAGAGCACAAACAGCAGTCATCTTTAAACATTAACACGCACGGGAATCTGTTTACCAAGAGCATTGCATTGCAAATAGTGGGTTAATAACCTCGTTGAGCGTACAGGATGCCACACACACACATATGTGCATGCATGTACATATTATATATTTGGAAAATTGTCCAGCCTTTCTTAAGCGGACATTCGCCCCGAACGGATTCACATTTTCAGCATTTGACATTTAACGATAGATAGAATAATCGCCAATAATCTCTATTATTCCATAACGGATACATAAAAGATGAGTTGAAGCTTAAACGATAAGCAAATTTTAAGGGGATATCAGTGTATTGATTTAATTTTTTTGATTTTAAGTTTTATTATTTTGCACTCATTGTCCGCTGCAAGGAGATGTTAATTTGCGAAGTTTTTTGCATTCAAAATAAGATGTACCGTGTCATTTCATTTGAGGCTATGATGCTTAATGCAAATTACGAACTGCGATTACACGCAGTTTTACATGCGATTACATACGAATACGACACGATATAAAAACATCAACTCTTCGTAGAGCATTATCAACGCTGCTAATAAGTGTATTGAAATATAATACATTTTCCTAAATTCCTAAATCCTAAATACACAACCCGAGAATTATATTTGCTCGCATAATAAATAAACTTGACGTTATCGCTCGAACTGCATTCCCTTGTTTTTATAGGATCGAGCAATTATCAACAATACATAATGTAGCTTTATTGGTATGCATTAAATTTCAAGACGAACTCGCGAATATTCATATCGTAAGAACTTAATTATCATTTTACGAGCACCGAGATTTAAGATTTGAGCTCTCAAGTGTATTCGTAATTTTGTAAATCATTTTTTAATACATCAATCCTTATTTATTAAAGCTAATTGATATTTAGCTTGAGAGTCGTGTGACAATTGTGCATATAACGTTCCATTTTTTATAATCAAACAATTGAAAAATTCTACAGCCGTAATTAACATGGACATAATTGAAAATATAAGTAGAAAAAATTTAATATAAAATAGATATTGAGTATTGGCTTTTGAAAATTATCTTCAAAAATAAATATTTTATACTTTTAACGACGCAAAGACATCGCTAAATAAACAATAAAGAATAATGATCTGGCTACGTGGTTTGATTTTAGTTTCATAATTGTTATCTTTATTTTCTTGACTCGTAGACAATTTTTTGTTTTTTTTATATGATCAAGATGGTAAATTTCAATTACTTGCTAAAGATATGCAAATCGAACGCAGTAATATCGGCATTGAATGCAACTTTTACTTCAACAGATTTTGTATTAGCAACTATGGAAAAGAATCACACTTTATCTTAAAAAAGAAAAAACATTGCTTTTTTAAATGGCCGAAGCAGAGGTGAAAAATATCTGATCTTCCCTTCGTAGGAGAAAAGGATTTTTTATAGAGGAAAAGCGCCAAATCCTCCGAGTCTCTAAAATTGTCAGCTAGGATCGCCCTTGAAACAGTAACTCCAAAGAAACGTGATTCGCCGGACCAAGACATTACGAATTAAGTCCTATTACAGCGCAGTTTGTGTAAAAATTCACGTTTGTGTAAAAATTCAAGACGCCACCCACACCTCGACGAGACCCTCGTGTTGCGTGGTCCTCGATTACCAGAGAGCATCCACTCCTTGGTGACCTCCAAGTATTTTCTTAAACTGATTCTTAAACTGATTAAACTGATTATCTACAAGACCTCGACGGATTATTCCACGACAAGTCGCTCAATTGCACGTGGCAGAGGATCAAGGACATGGCTTGCCTCAGTTGCAGCATCATTGGGAGCGGGAACGCGCTCCTAATCATCTGCAGGGAGGGCTAGTTGTTTACCCTTAGCTCGCAGCTAATTTACGAGTTAATTACGAATTCACGAAGAGCTAATTGACCCGGAAGTGATGGCTCATAGAGGCACGATTAGAACGGCGAAGAGAGCTTCGTTAACGCTTTGTTTTCTTTACGGGAGCAAATGCTTGCATTGGTTAGTAGTCGTGATTTCCATTGGATTTATACTAATGCATCTTTGAATGAGATTTAGCTGTTTTCCAGCAGGATATTCAGAGTTTGCGAGAACTTATTTGCAACCTGTCGATAATAACGTGCGTTACCGCAACTGTCGAATGATTTGATTTTTAGAATCGGCAACTAGTTTTCTTGCGAAATTGCGCGTAATATCTAATCGACCCTGCTCTCAAGTATTTGCCGTATTCCGAGACTTTATTTATTGGCAATCAGACGACATGTTTATTGGTATTGGTCAATTTTATATAGAGTGTATGGTCGATCGCGTTGTATATATACATTTGTCATATTTTACAGATTTATGAAATTCTTTGATCATAAACATTCACGAAGCGCGTAATTTTCCATTTTATTTTGAGGGTCTTGGCTAGTTAAGCTTATAATGTAAATAGTATGGAAATTCGAGGCTTGTCACGTTTTTTTTATGACTTGGCAAAATTTATCTTGGAACGCTTCATTACTTTGTATATTTTACGTAAGACAATCTTGACAACAAATTAAAAATGTTGAAATACTGTTTAAAGAGCTGTGTGACATCATTGTCGTATTATTGTTGAAAAAATGCTTTTATATCCGTTTGAGTTTACTCTGAATATATTTGTATTCTTATCAAACATATTTTTATTTTTCTTAACCTGGAACACTGAAATTAAAAATACTTTCGTGGTCTAATGGTCAATTATATAGTTAGATGATAGTTTGCTGGTGATAGTTGAAATGCCTATTCGAACTCACAAATCAAGAAATGATTTTGAATTTTCAGCATTTTTCATAAAAATGTATAATAATCGAGAAATTGTACGGCACAATGCAACGAGATCGACGTATAGGTGCACGTCTACGTAGATGATATTGAAATAAAATCTGCTTAGTGATTCGTATATTAAAATAAAAAATATTTGATAATTAAAAGCGCAACTCTAAATAAGCAAAGATGAATTCATCTCCTCATTGAAACATAAATTATGATAATTAAAGTCTATTATGTACTATTATGATATTTACATTTCAAATAAATTTGGTTACGTTAATTTTTTAAATAAAGATTGATTTTAATAAACTCGTAGTTTATTACACTCGTATCACTAATCTACATCTATGTGTTTTGTTTTTAGAATCATAATTTTCACTCGTGAAAATATTCTATTTATATAAGAATGAAATTCTAAATAAATCTTTTATTATTATATTCTGAATAAATTATATTCTGATCGGTCTACCAATCTCAGCCCCCCACTACCATCCTCACGTGCTTAAAATGAAAATAAATATAGAGTAATATTTAATGACTATTAAGCCTGAAATTATATTGGATATTATAGTTCATAATATTATTTATGCATATTTTATGGACAATATCGCATATACACAACTAATTCAATTTTAATGCACCAGTAGCAGCATTGACACTATTTTCAAGAAAAATAAGTACCGTACAATTATAGATAATGTGGGATAAAAATATATGCCTTAAAACGCAATAAAATATACATTAAGAAGAATGTTAACCTAGTAAAAAATATTTCGACGTTACGATCCAAGTATAATAATATAATTGGTGACGCGATATGGGAAACAATCGTGAAATAAATAAAAGATAAAAGCATTCAACTTCTAAAATTGTACCTCCCTACTTAATCTTATTATTAAGATGACTTTAAAATCAATATTATCATCATTATAGAGATATATATGCATGTATAAGTAGGTCCACATTGGGCAGTGCATTCAGTTTATTTATGAAAGATCAATTCAAACTTTTCGATGAATTTTCCTAGACTTGGTAGGTTAAAGGAAACGTTTAAAAGACGCTTCGATAGATGTCCGAGGATAATCAATAGACGTAATAACTAAAGCATTGCATAAATGGAGATCCAGACTAATGAGAAAAGTCACGATATAGCTTACTTTAGAAGACCAAATATTCCTGGACATTTTAAGATGCTTTATTATAGATGCTTTATGCACGGAGTAAGAGAGCAGCAATTATTTAGGAGTTGGCCGCAATACAATAAAATAAATCGTTAAATTGAATGCACGTAATCCCAGGCTTTAATCCCTTTAATGATATGCAATAGTAATATTATGATAGATAAGCAATTGTGCGATGATATATTGATAATGAGCGACTCAATTGTCGAAGCCTTCGAGCGAAAACTCCATCTCTAAAGCACGGCCGTGCATTATATCAAAAGTACAATGAATCAATTTTCAAGGATAAAAAACAACGTGTGACTGATCTAATTTCCCCGCAAACTGCCGAATGACCTCGCGAGCTCCGCAAAACAGAAGGCGGCCCGAGTTAATTTCTCGGATACTTTCAATTATCCAGGCGCGATCGATAGCGCCGGGCGAAATCGTTGACACGCGTCCCTCGCAAAACTTCCATAATTGGCCAAGACACATCAGTGGTTAGGTCGGCGGCGGCGGCGGCGATATCAACAACCATCCGCGTCTCCATCGAATTAATCCCGCTATTTTATTAATTGCCCCTCGCCCTTGAGGACACGACCTTTGGCTCAGCGGCGCTTGGCCCTGGCGATCTCCCAGAGCAGACGTTATCGGCCGATTTCCGATGCAATTCCGCTACGCCCGAAGCGAACCACAGCTGTCCACGACAATCGCCGACTGTCCTTATGAAAGAGAAATCCTCGGCGTTGCCAGCATTATCAGTGCCGACCGGGAGATGATGTGAATCGAATTTCCAGATGCTACTCTCTTAGGGATCTCGGTGGCATATCTAATTGTCAGCTTTGCTTACGAGTGAACTAAGCTCTTTGGATGCCCTAGACAGGACTAAATGACTACTACGCATTACCCACTGATTTTTACTTTTTAAAGGAAATAATGCGTGGAGTGGGGGCTGGTATGCTTAATCGAGAGCTTAAGGGCGTCGTCTAATCGGCTCAAGCGCTTGAATTATTAATCTCGTTATGTGCGTGAAGCTTAATGACTTGTAAAAGTATTGCGTGTCAAATGATAGAAATAAGTAAATAAGGATATCAATTAAAATACGAAGAAATTCTGCTTTCGCGCATCGAATGAATCCGCATGTGGAATTGGAAGGAGTAGGTGTGCAGTTTAGTTCGGAGATGTCCAATGCAATTATAAATTTGCCAACTGTGAAATAGGCTTAAGCCTCGTCAATGATAGGGCAATTCTCGTGGCAATTAAGCATTTGAATGCGTATTAGTTGCTTATAGTATTTACTTTAACCTTGATAGATAAATGCCGAGTTGCTCCTTGTGTAAATTGATCTTGGAAATGTACAGTGGAGATGCTCGGTATAATAACGCATCGCCATTGCCAGAGTCAATTGTTTAGTTTCAATTTTAATATCGGTAGTGCTTGTAGATCGTAATTAATCTGCGCGGTTATGCGAGAAGTTCTAAGAAAACTTGACGGGAACCTCGTATTTTTAGCGAAAAATTAACGAAGCACGTCGTCGGTCGGCTCTTATTTTAGAATTCGATACTTTTCTATAGCTGAAATGGACAAAAGTGTTGTGCCATTAAGTCGATGAATTTTCAATTATACTTGCCCACTGAAAGCAGGGCTACTAATTACAATTAGTAGTCACATTTAATACGAGGAGACACGTTGTTGATGTAAATGCACTCGGACAAGCGTAATAAAGTTATTATTATCCACAGCTTCATTGGCAATTTCTCGCTGATAGAAAGATTTCATTGTACTTCAAAGAATCGTTCTTCGCCTAAAGTGAATTCATCGAGCTGAAAACTCAAGACCAATCGGTCTCATTAACAATTAAAAAGTAAAATTCGCAAATTAAAAGCAAACAATTTGTAATCTTCTTCATCAAACACACTCGATCGTAAATTGAAATAAATGGCCATTCCAGAAGAGTTGGACGAATTGAATTTGCCAAGAGAAGCTTGCGCACCACAATAAAATCAATGATCTCGATCCATCAAGCCCATCCTCCCATCCTTCCAATAAAATCACAACATTTTCACAACAACCGCCGAGCCGCCGAGAGACGTCAATCAGCCGCGCAAACGAACCGATACTTTCCTTCATCAAGCTCTCATTGCAATAAGCAATTTACCTAACAAATAACAAATAATATACGATAACGATGATGATAATAAATGCCAAGTGCCAGTATATTATCCTTTGCTTTTAAATGATTCGAATGAAATTTAACGAGCGCATTATTAATAAAATCGCGCTCACTGGAAGAAGACAAAGCAGCGCCGTCGTTAAACCGTGACCGAGGAGAGTTTAAAGGTGCAAATTTGTTGGTTCCAGGGGATAAAAAGGCAGCCGCATCAATGGAGGGCGAGATGGTGCCACCAGACGGAGGCTGGGGATGGTTTGTCCTCGTGGCAGCTGTCATGGTGAACGTGCTTATCCCCGGTGGCATAAAGTCCTTCGGTGTCATCTACAAGGCCTTCCTCAGCACTTACAATGCCAAGGCCACTTTGGGAGCTTGGATCCCCGCCCTTTGCTATTTTCTGTACAGTTCTCTAGGTATGTTTGCGTATTTCATGGGCGAAACAGTTATCGTAAGGATGCTGCGAGGGAGCGGCAGGTGGATAATCGGTTGATTCTTTTTTTTGAAAAATTGGGAAAAATTGGACAAATTCGCAATGTCGCGTGTAACATTATTAGCCAATGTCGGTAGTAAGAGATAGTGCGAGAAGGAGTAAGCGCCAAGCAATCTTCACGATACGTAGATATTTTCGTTCGATATAAGGCTCGTGGGTCATTATTATTATTGGGAGAAGCACGCGTCTGGAGTCTGGCCAATTAATTTGCCATTTGCCGTTGCAGACTTGGGAGGAGTGAGGCTGAAAAATATGAATTGCACGACTGTTTAAGCACTTGTCTTATTGTCTCCGCAGGTCCACTATCAAGTGTTCTTTCGGTAAGGTACTCGTATCGGACTGTCACCTTAGTCGGTGGTACTTTTGCCGCAGCGGGGATGATGTTGAGCTACTTTGCTACGTCTATAGAATATCTATACATAAGGTAGGTATTATATTATATTATATTATATTATATTATATTATAGATGGGAGTAATGAGGAGTTTGAAAAAAATGTCTCAATAGTCATTCTTAATGCGATCCTTACCCAACAAGCGACTTATTATTGCTCAAGTTATTGTAATAACCGCAATAACTATACTTGGTACATTTTTTTTTAATAATAATAATAAAGAGCTCCGATTACTCATCTCTTGAGCTCTATTTAACATAATTTCTCATAAATCTCTTGTGCTTTATGTTTCTAGTTACGGAGTATTTGTGGGTATTGGGGCTGGATTGGCCTTCCCTCCGACTGTATACATCGTTACCTCTTACTTTGTTAGGCTACGAGGCCTCGCCAATGGTTTCTGCATCTCCGGAAGCTCCCTGGGCTCCATTATTCTACCTCCAGTTTTAACCAAAATGTTGGAAGTTTATGACGTCAGGTGAGGATATTTATGCACTTTCGCTCGGACCAACAGTTATATGCGAAAAGCTAAGAGCGGACGTTGTTAAGGAGCTGCTTCTTATTACTTATTACTTATTACTTATTACTTATTACTTATTACCCTTTTATGCACACGCTCATTTTACTCGGTGATATTCGCCATAAAATTTCAGACACGAAACGTCGTCTTAATAGAGTTTAATTCCGCCAACACTCGATTGTACGGCAAGCTAGTAATTTTTGTTTTTCATTCATTTATTATTATTTTTTTTCTTTTCCTTTAAGAAATTAAACACGATGTGACAATGAAATAATAATAACCAAGTTTAATAAAGTCGAAAAATATAAGGGACAATGTCATACAATTTTATTCAATAAACGACGAGATTACTAGAATAATATATTATAAATAGCAAGTCGGAGGACTATTATTTAATGTCAACTATATCACAATTTGAATCAAATAGTAAAGAGGAAAACAAAATCAAACGAAAATTTAAATTTACTATAATCATTACCTTGAAGTTTGTATGCATAAATATGCTTCTTAGAGATTCCGTAAATTATAAATTTGCTGCTTCTCATTGTTAATTAAAATGTGACATGGCAATCCATTATCGTGGACCGAGTGCATTCACTATTTATTGAAAGAAATCATTTTTCTATCCAGAGGAAAAAAATTATTAATATTAAATACGATAATCAGTATCCTTTATTAGAAAAGGGTGATGAGCATCGTTCGCGTTGATCCGAATTAATCGAATTGTATTGCTAGTGCATCTTATAAAGGAACTTTTTCAACTTGGTTCGATAATTTTGAATGCGCAGGGTTTAGATTATATTTTCTAATTACCCAACGAGTGTCTGAAGGTGTCGCTCGAGTCGAGAAATTCCAAAATCATGCTATTTATATTTCATAGATGGATAAGCTTTTGCTACACAATGACAATCACTGCATAGAGAATTTGTCTATAAATTCGGCAGACATTTTCACGACATTAAAATAAAAATCTTTTTTCCTAAGAATTAATCAAAGGTCTTTGAAAATTCTCGAGTTTATTCTGTTTTTTCAATTCTGGAGTCCAAGTTTTACCATTAACTGCCAAGTTTTCTAAATCCGCGAGAGTCTATTGTCCACGCGACGCCAAAATCATATCGATTATCACAAGCACAAGTGCCGGCATTGGGAATTAACTTATTCCGAATATTTTTGATTGACAGAAACACCGGCACACACACACTCTTCACTTACATTACGCGCTAATACTTACTCAAAAATCTAGTGTGGCGCTCTTTCCTCGTTATTATGCACGTTATTATGCACGCTCGTCTTTCAGACGCGAATATTCCAAAGGATTCGCGACGAATTTCCGCCCAACAATATCACAACGCACAGCCGATCTTTTAACTCTCGTATCGCTATTATAATTAGTCCCGCATGTAGCTTGGCTTCCCTCTTCTTTATTGCCTTATTGTGGCTTGCGACCGAGTCGCGAAAATCCCCACTCGGCACTTGCACCTCACTCCTTTGTCATATTGCCAGTGCTTTATCCTACCTCGTTGGAAATCGCTCGGCCAGCTTATCATATTTTTGTTGCTGATATTGCATCTGCTTTAATGCTCTTCGTTGGTATTATCTTGACCCGCTCCCGATTATGAATTGCGAGCGTTTGTACTTTGGTGTGCACCCGCTTCCGCTACCCGCGCCCCTTCCTGCATTTAATGCGTTGCGAGGGTAGGTTAGTAAGATTCGTTTGGCCTTCAGAATCGCGGATCATCGGCTGGATTCCCGTTTACAGTTGTCCACTTTAAGCCTTCCAGGTCACTGACTGACATATTAGCGCACCCCCGTGTATTATCCTAACTTTTTTTCTATCTGCATTTCAGTTAGAATTTTAGCCATCACACGCTCGATGCTCGGCAATAGTCTCTAAACTACCTTACTACTTTTATTGCCTTTGGTTTTTCTCTCTGCCTTATCTCCTCCTCTCCCTCCCATTTCCCTTAATCGCCACGTTCTAATTGCCAATTATTTCTGCTTACTTGACACAATTGCTTATTAAAATTATAACGCACTACGGCTAATTATTTTCCATTTCGCGGGCTCTCACGTTGTCGAGGACTCGTTACATTTATTCGAAACATATACACGTATATACATATACATATATACGTATATACATATACATATATACGACACTCTTTCTCAATCCCATACAAATATCTGCACTTTATTTTATTAATTGTATTTCCCTTCGATCATTGTAATGTGCACTCGATCATTTACATTAACATTTGCATGCCTCAAAATGTTCTCACATTTAATTATACTTTGTCGTTACTTTCCTCCAGCCCTACTCTAGCTCTTATAAATCAAATAACCGCCACACGCGGGACTTTCCCTTTTTATTCTCTCGTTCTTCGTCCCGTTTTAAAAGAACCAACCATACTCCAATAGCGTTTGTCGACATTTGTTGTTCGACATTTCCACGCCCGATCGCCCTCACAATAATTATTCTCATTAGTTTTCACGCAACTTTGCCCCTCGCGCGTTCTTATGTCCATCTCGCCTTAATATCTCGGAATTATCGCGAATTTACCGCGAATTCACCATCTTTCTATAATAGTCGGTGATATCTTGGACGAGGAGAGTGACGGTCTAATAATATTGGCTACACTAGCTTGCATCTGTGCAAAATCGAAGCGAATCTATGCTCGTGACCAATCGTTGGTTGCTCCCTCATAATCGCAGGCTTCCTGGCCTTGATGCGCCTACTTCCGAAGCACTGTCACTGTTTCTTCTTGCTCTTACGAGTCTCGGCTCTAATGGCTTGGGGCTAATAAGTTGGGCGAGCGGACCCGGTTAGATTGGCATAAAAGCTCGCTATTCCAGTCGAATAATAACAGCGTCGCTCGCTTTCGCTGGCCCTCCCCATCCGGCCAAAGCTCCCCTAAACATTGTCGTTCGTTATCCATTGCAGCGATACGATACTAATAATGGGTGCGCTGACGCTGAACGTGTGGGCGTGCGCTCTACTATACGAGCCCGTGGAGAAGCACATGATCCCGGCGAAGCTCAACCGGGACGCGGAAGAGGCACTGGAGCCGCTGGCGGAGGCCGAGACCGACCTGAACGATACGCTGACGAGCCCGGAAGAGGACGCGAGCCGTCCCAGGAACCTCTTGCTGGCCTCGGCTCCCGTGGGCGATTACAGCAGCGGCAACGGGGACGTCAAGGTCGCCGCGCCCATCGTCCCAAAAAGCGCCTCGAGCGTCGCCCTCGAGAACTACTACAAGCCGGCGGCGGCGGCGGCGGCGGCCAACAGCAGGATCCGGAAGATAAGCGTGCCGGTGAGCGGTCGCGAGATCGCCGGCCAGATGCACAGCACACCGGCCCTCCACGCCGTCCCCGAGAGCAACCGGCTTTCGAGGCGAGCGAGGGCCCCGGTCCTCTCCCCCAGCAGCTCCTCCTTCAATTACATCAGCACACCGTACCACGGGAGCACCCTCACCGCCCTCCAGCCCGAGTACGCCTCGACGCTCACCCTCAACGCCATCAACTCGACCTTCAGGAAGTCGCCGGAGAAGCAGCCGAAGCAGCAGGACGAGGAGCCGCGCAACCGTTTCTTCGACTGCGGACTCCTCCGGGACCCCATGTACCTCGTCATACTAATATCGAACTCGACCAACGCCATAAGCTACACGAACTTTGTCATTGTGCTGACGCTCTACGCCGTCCAGCTGGGATTTAGCGACAATCAAGCCTCGGTGCTCCTCTCCATCGTCTCGCTCTTCGATCTCACGGGTAGGTGTCCTCTTGCCTCCTTGGCTCTTGGCTTCAACGTTCAAACTGCGTTCGATCATCAGATAGCGGATCGCGCGAGCTTTTTTATAGACGGGCAATGTCTTTCTTGGTAGCCGAGCAAGTGCTTTTGTTGTTAAAAGACTCGAGCTTCAAAATTGCAAATCCCTTGAAGGAGTACAAGCGACGAGAGGGCATGGCGTAGTAAGGGCGTAGTAAGGGCGTAGTAAGGGCGTAGTAAGGGCGTAGTAAGGGCGTAGTAAGGGCGTAGTAAGTGAACGATAAAGTCGGTAATTGTATTATTGAGCACTGGTATTATGGTTGAAGGCTGTTGAAGGCTCGGTCAAGGGACATTGGTTAAGAGGATTGTTTCTCAGCAGTGAAATGAGCAAGCGAATGTGAATGAATTGCAGGGAGGATCGGAGGTGCGGCCTTGTCGGACACGAAGCTCATGCCGAAGCATTGGTACTTTGTCGGGGGCCTCTTCATCTCGGGTGTCTCGCTGGCCATCCTGCCCGTAGCCTCGAGCTTCATCATGGTCGCGGTCTACTGCAGCGTCTTCGGCCTCGCCTCGGGCGTCTACGTTGGCGTGACGGCGGTCGTGATGGCCGACATGCTCGGTGTCGAGAAGCTCACCTCCTCCTACGGCATCTCGCTGTTCGTGAACGGAGTGCTGCAGCTGGTCGGGCCGCCGATCTGCGGCGCCCTCGAGGAGCACCTCGGCGGCTGGGGCATGATCTTCACGGCCTTGGGCATAATCCTGATCGCCGGTGCGTCCCTCTGGGGCTTCGTGCCCTTCATAAGGCGGCGGCAGAACGCGCAGCGGGAGGCCGCCCAGCCGGAGAAGCTCTAGCGCGCCGTTTCCCAGCCGGAGCTCCGGGTTTCCCGTGGGAGCTCCGACGACCGACAGGATATCGAATTGGAGGAGTGGAGCCCCCCCTCGACTCATCATCTTGGTGCCTCGTGACGCAGCGAGGGATTGTCGAGCAGCGCGGCTCGCCTCGGCACCAAATGTACCATCCAAGTCACCTTTTCCACCGTGAGCTTGGAAGAACGGGGCTCAGAGAGATAGAGAGAGAGAGAGAGAGCGATAATAATGATGATTGTAAAGGGTAAAGAGCGACGTGTTTTGTGAGTGAGGATCTTGACCTCGTTAGCCTTTGGAAATCTAACGGGATAATTCGAGAAGCATGAAATGATTTTTGCTTGGCCTTTGCATTGCCACTTTCTCACTTATGTAAATATCATTGTAATAACAGCCATTGTACTATCCCACATGCAATGCCATACTATTAATTAACGGTGGTGACGTTGGCTTTGAATTTCCTTGTCGATTCGTGGAAGTCCGTGTGGCTAGAGGCGTTCAGAGACTATATATTTTACTCTAATGCAATGTTAAGTAATGTTTACGACGATCAAGCTCGTCCGAGTTTTCAGAGAGTTTTTAATAAGTTTAGTGCTTGGAAAATTTTTAAGTCTCAGCGGTCGAATGTAGATGTTAGATGGTGACAGTTCAATCAAATATCCATTAAACGAGGAGAAATAGGAGAAGGAGCGGAGAGTGATTTAAGATCACGTACGTATATATAAATATAAATCTGCATTGAAGCAATTCATCATAGCTACGCGAAAACCTATTCTACGATATTTTTTTCAGACATGTCGCTTTTTACAAAACAATATATTGACTGTATGAAACAAGCATGTATCTATTAAACTAGGCTAATATTTTAAAATATAAGCGATTAAATTTCAAACGAGCAATGAATTACGTAAAGTCAATCGTGTAGTAGACGTTTACGAATCTTGGTCTATAACTCCTACAAGATTATGTAGAAAGCAATGTCTTGAATATTCTAATTTAAAAAGTAACAAAGCAAAATGCAAAAAAACAAAAAACAAAAACAAAAACAAAAACAAAAACAAATAAAAATCGCATTCGAATCGCTCGCACGTAATTTGTAAAAAGAAAAGATAAATAATTAATGAAATTATCATTCGCTGTTAGGTGATACTTTAACTCAAAGTTTTTTATTAAAGGTTCGTTTATTAATGCCGAATTATTATAGATAAGTAGATGAATGTTATCAGTGTTAATAAATGATTTTTGACGATTAAATATTGAGCAGTGTGTTAGCTTTCTCTGAAATTTAAGAAATAGCGAGTTGTTTGTAGCCACACTTTTAATTTATTATTTGGCAGCATCGAAGCCCACAATTAGACGGAGGCTTTTCTTCTAATATTCATAAGTTAAATTTCACGAAAAGAAAAAAGAAAGAAGAGAGAAAAGAAGAAAAAAAAAAAACTATTGTATATTTTAAATGTGTATTTAGATTGAGTAAGCATTTCTAATAATTAACTAAAATAATGAATAGAAAATACAAAAAATTAATATTCTATGATATTTTTTAAAAACTTTATGACGACTGCGTTGTTTCGACGAACAAACAAAATAATATTCGAATAGATTTACTTCGTAATGATTACATCGTAGTGGCTGAAATAGCACACGTAATATGGCATTTTTCAAAGAATTTGTAAAAGTGCCTGCAATGAAAAAATTCAAAAAACTTATTGACCAAAGCATTACTGTAATAAATGAAAAAAATTTTTGGAACGGATATCGGGAAGAAATTTATATTATAGAATTAGATAGTTCATCAACGGTTATTCACCTCGTTTAATAATGTAAAACTGCCAATTACTGCGAATCAATGGAAATTATTAATTATAAGCCGTAAAAAATATATATATATATAGAGCTCATTTTATATTATTTTATCTATGATAAGTCGATTGTAAAGAAGCAACGCCATGAAATGCAAAAATTATCCTTATTGTACCCAAAAATTAAATATAATTGCAATATGTAATAAACACAATTTAAATGGATGAATCTTCTTCCGACAATTTTTTTCAACACAAGCTCTCAAGCAAATGAAGATCGTTCCTCCACGATTCTATCATTAATTTCAATGTATATTCTGTCAAGGAAATGCCATATTACAACAAAAAAAAAAAAAATCACACACAATTCCTGTCGAATACAATATGAAACAAAGTAAGATGAGGCTTAGATAAAACCCGTAGCCTTACTTTAATAAAGACTTTACAGATATACTTAGTGCAATATTACATTCGAATTTTTATTTTTTATTTTTTTTTTAAATTTTTTTTTTTTTTTTTTTTTTTTTTTTTTTTTAATTATCATCTTAATTAATGAACAAATGCTATGCACGCTATGTAACTTTATTTCCACGTGTGCAAAGATGTCTTCTTACATAGTAATTAAGAGGGAAGGAGAACTTTACTTATTATAGGCAGTAAGGAGTAAGTTTAATGTTAAAGCAATTTATTACTAAATTCTACGCAATGTTGCAAGTGGGTGAAATTTTTAGATTGTCGTGCATATATTTTTATTGTTTCTAATAGATAGTACATTGTTTTGAATGTTAAATAATTGAACGATTAAGAATACCTTATAGTCTGTAACGTACATTATTTTGATAATCAATTTATTTTTAAAATAAAATGAAAAATCGCACAATCGAGAATAAGGGCATTTTCATAAACTTTTCTCTTATCTTATTATATTAAGCAGAAATGTAAGAAAAGCTCTTAGCGACCGTAGCGACGTTAGATAGTTAGGTGAAAACTGTTATGTATTTAATTTATAATTTATAAACTCTCATAAATATGCTCGTGCATTTTTGCAAATTGAATTTTAACTCTTTTTATGCTCGAGTGGACGCACGTTTATCTCATTCATACGTGGGGAATAAACAATGTCTTGCCTTATACATGAATTATATATATATAAATATAAATAAATATATCTTATCGCATTACGAAAACCAAACAAAACCAACAACAACAACAACAACAACAAAAAGAGAGGGAAAAAAAGAGCGCGAAATCTGCACAATATCTTGACTGCATATACGAGAAAGTACTTATATATTAATGACATATATACATATAGCACAAATGTCAAAATTCAATCTCTAATATGAATCACGGTACTTTTGTAAATATACATATATATATATACATATATACATATATATACATATATACATATATATATATATATATATATACATATGTATGATGGAGAAGGAAGGTGCGTGTGTGGAAATTGAATGCACTTAGCAGACGAGGGTAGATTTGAATTTAAGAGGTAAAGGAGATAAGTCGGCTTTGCGTTATATATAGTATTACGTATCTATGATGTAAATTTTAATTAAGTAAAAGTGTGTCGAAAAAGTCAGAGGTGCTCATAGTTCGAGCAAAACTCAAATGCTGAAATATGAAGAAATTCTTTTGTGAATAAAAAAGATTGCGATATATCACGTTAACGAGAACTTATGTCTAACTTTTTTTTATTCCAATTATATCCTTCACTCTCGTTAATAGCACACAGATTACTTGAATAGTAATTATAAATTATGTGAAAAATGTTGAATACATCGGCAAATTTGAGCAACGAATATTCAGAATAGATTACTTGTATATGAAAACTTAATTTCAATTCTACTATTAATTATAATTATGTGCTTCAATACTTCAATGCGAAACTATATAATTGAGCCAATTAATTTTCATTTTCGGCTATTCTTACTTAAATCAACTCATTGTTTTAAAATCATTGGGCCAATAGTTTCATAATATTGGATATAAATTTTCATAAATTCAATATCATGATATATTTATTCTAAATTTGGATATTACATTCAATCTACAATGAAAATAAAAATGAGAATAAAATTGAAAATAATACAATTAATCTATTAATAGTTCGTGTAAATTCATTAAGGACGTATTGGATGAAATTTAATTTGAAACGAAATTAAATTTACTTTGAATAAATCACTCGGCTTTCTTCACGCATTCACATTGTGCCTACTCTGATTTTTTTTTTTTTTTTTTTTTTTATGTCCTAACAATATAATATGATTTTTAAAGTAAGCTGTTGGTTGCTGTTTGCATTACGCAGTAAGAAATAATTTTATTAAAGATCTTTACGGTAAGTACACTTCCTATAAGAATTTTCAATCTATGATATCGTTTATATAGCAACTATTAACTATTTTTAATTGTAAAGATATCACAGGTATCGACAACAAAATTATCCAATCAAATAAATAATAAATTGTCAATATTACTTGCCAAAAATGAATGGAAACTCGATGTAATTTAATACCGACACAGAGATGCCAATCACTGTAATTGGTCAGCTCTATTTATTATGAATTCTTTGTATTAATTCATCATAAATTATGTAAATGATAAACTTTAAGAATTTTTTCCTCCAATCTTATAAAACAAAGTCAAAGTGTAAGTTAATGAATTAGTGATTTAATAATATTTAATAGGCTTTAATGATTTGTAAATTGCTCGCGAGATTTAAGGACAGTTAACTTTTTCAAATGTCACGAATAATATTTATGTAAATTTAATAGATTAATGTTTGGATGAAATAGTATTTTCCAAAAGCTTTTCAAGCAAAAAGATTCTGATCTCATTTTATTGCTATTTTTGTTGCGTCTGATTTGTCAGCACAGAACAATTATTAAGACTTGAAACAATCAGACCTTATACAATAAATTTACAATACACGATTTGTTCTGTATTAGTATTTGTAATTCTTAAATACACGTGTTTGTTTTGATTAAGCAATATTTCAGTATTAAATAACGAAGGTAGTAAATTGATAAATGTCCAAGTCTCTGATGTTGGAAATTAATCATTGAATAAAGGGACTTAAATGAAAAGAATCAATGATATAAATTAACGAGGTCAAGAAACTACACTTTAACTCTGTTTCTTTTCGTTTCTTTCATTTATCTTTTTAATTTATTCCATCTATCTGTCTTGTATTGAACTCTCTCTCTCTCTCTCTCTCTCTCTCTCTCTGTCGTATTTTATTCGATCGTTGTTCTTTAATCTCATATTCGAGGCCATTAAAGTCACTTTTTGTTTGGTTTTTCCTTCGATCATCTCGCACGCACCGAGCGCGCGCGCGCACACACACACACACACACAGAGAGAGAGAAGGAGAGCGAGAGGCCCATTAAAATGACGATACGAGAAGTTGATACACGTATTGATCGAATGCAGTAAATAATTAATTCGTCAAAGTGAACATTGCGCAATGCGAATTGAACATTTCGCAGAAAAGCAATTCCGCGTTAAGGAGCGCGAAGAAATAATTGACATTAATTAAAGTGCTGCTGCGGCGCATTTAATTTTTAAAATCTCGACTACCGACGTCATTTTCAGCCCACGCACCAGGACCCAAAGCAACCTCCATCTTCCATCCCCGTCATCCATTTAAATCCTAAATCTAATCCCAGCCAACAATTGCGCGGACCACCAAAACAGCCGCGGCACTTCCTTTCCAACCCGACCTCCTCAATGACTGCTTAAACAACAAGAAGGAACAACAAGAAGGAAAAGGCCGATTAAGAGACACACTTAACAGTCGGCTTTCTCGCATCAGTCCTCGGCACCACTCGGCACTCCTCCGACTAAATAGTCGAACATCCTTATAGGGACGTCGTGGCTCTCGTTCAGCAACGATTAGCATAAAGCGATAAGCGCCGTTAGCCAGAGCCATTCCCTCAGCACTAGCTATAGGAGTTTAACGAGGAGCGCGGACAAATCGAGAAGCAGCCGCCAATGTCCTGCCCGTGCCACGTGTTTCCCCATTAAATCACCACCGACGGCCACAAAAGAGAAGCAAAAGTCGCGCGCTCTTTGTTGTTCATGGCCCCGGGCGGCCGCGGGTGGCCGCGGGGGACGCCGACATGGGCACGCGATGGCGACCTCGCGGGCCGCGGAACATTCGAGGGAGGATCGTCGACCGGCGCTACGTCGCTCGCGCATCTCCTCGCGCGACCTACGCGACAAGGCAACAACAGACGTGGCGGCTCGACGCCGAGCCCCGGGATTACGGCCCGCTTGGGCGGTTGGATGAGGGGATGGGGCGGGGAGGGAATGGGGCGGGAGGAGGAAGGAAGAGGAGACTCCGACTCGGCGCCCCTTTTACGCTCTAGTGTTGTCGGCCCTGGTACGGCTCGGCCCCCTTCGCGCTCCTCGTCGCCGCGCGGCTACGCCCGGGTACTATAATTCGGACTGTAGCCTCGAGCCCTCCGGCAATTTAGACGACCTCACCCTTAGACGACCTCGGGACCTGGCTTACCACTGGATTATCTATATTTAGATGAGGGAGCCGCGCGACTCCCGGCCGAGCCTTAAGCATTAAGCCCTTCGGCTGCTAATTGCCGAGTAAGGCGCGCACGCGCAACCTTAATTTATTTCGTAGTGGCGGTGGTGGTGAGGAGGAGGGGCGCTCGGGGTTCCGGGCGAGCGACCGAGGCGTCGAGGTCAAGAATTGCGCGTGCCTCCTGCGGTGAAAATCAGGGAGGTGAGAAGGAGCATTATCTGCTGTTGTTTGCGTCACATGTGGCACAATAGCCGTGTCATGGACGGCGTAATTCGATTAATATTCCGAGACATTTGGAATATTGTGTTTATTAGTAAGCGACTTTTAGTCCCGGCCGCCTCGTAAATGGTTAAGGGGAGAAATATAATAGAAATCATAATAAGGGGCGAATGAGGCGGAAGTAGTGAGTAGTTGAGCGAGTCGTCGTAGTCGTCGTCGTAGTCGTAGTCGTCGTAGTAGTCATTATCGTCCTCCTGGAGAGCACATCGAGCCGATAATAAAGCCTTGGGAGCGAAGGCAGCCTCTCTAATCCGTAAAAAGTTGTCCGCGATAGGTAAGCCACCCGCTGTTCCCTCGACATCCCCGGGGTGAAAGCGTAAAAGAGTCGGCGGAAGAAATCCGCGCGAGAGAAGAAGAGAAACCCGCGCTACGCCTAATGGACGTACGTGTTGGGCTGAGTGGCGGTGGCGGTGGGGCGGTGGCGGCGGGGTCGCGAGGTGGGGGTCCGGGCTTTAAAAGTCTGTTGGCGACGTCGATGTCGAGCGGCGGCGAGCCCACGTAGGATTTCCGGAGCGCGTGGCGCCGAGAAAGGAAAGAGTACTCGGGCACTACTTACACTCGCGCGTCGCGCCCTCGATGATGTGGAGCTCCGGGAACGGCGAGAAGAACACTCGGAGGGAAGAGCTTCTGGAGTAAGGAGACTGCAGCCGCCCCCCTTCCCAATTCTCCCTTATATTCCTTTTGCTCGTTGTCGGCGCTTCGGGCCCGCTTAATTCGAGGCGTCGCTCATTCCTCGCGCGTCTCTCGGGAGCATTGGCCGGTCGGGTCAGGGGATCGCGCGCGCGCGGCTTCGGACTAATTTGATTATTAGCGTTGGCCTCTGGTCTGGCCCGACATTAGGATGAGAGCTGTCCTGGTGCAGGCGCTGATCGCGACGATCGTCGCCGCGACTGCCATCCCCAAGGCCGAAGATGAGATAAGTCAGCGCGTTCTGGATAAGGTAAGGATTACGGGGAGGACTGTGTGTTATTTAGATCCGTCGATCGACCAATCCAGCAAATGTCATTATTTGGTAATCGCGATGCTACGACTCGCCGGCCGTCGAGCTTATTGACACTCTTATTCGACTGTAGTTCGATCAGTTATTTTACCTTCTTTCATTATTTCTGCTTGTGTCAGTACTATTTTAGCATAATTTTCATCTCTCTCTCTCTATTATTGTCGCTCATAACCTGTCGGTATTGGGTTTCCTTCTCACGTACTAACGTTTAAATTTAGAATGTTCGGTTTCAAAACGAATAGATTATTCGTGCGCGCGCGCGCGCTCTCTCTCGCGCGTGTACACACATTAAATGTGCATGAAATATGTATATATATAAATATATATGTAAATATCGAATGAAAAATGATGACCATGGAATGTTCAATACAACTCGTTGGAATTTAATTATGAAAAATTGAACGTCGATCCCCAAAGAAATAAAGACTAAAATGTTAATGAAAAAATTTGTAGGACCTGAGCGACCAAGAGCATTATGTAGACTCTCATCATAATCCAGCCTATGATCATGAAGCTTTTTTAGGAGAGGAAGCCAAAACCTTTGAGCATTTAAGCCCCGAAGAAAGTACAAGAAGGTTGGGAGTTATAGTGGATAAAATAGATAAGGATACCGATGGCTTTGTCACTAAAGAAGAATTGAAGGATTGGATCAAATATACGCAGCAGCGCTATATTCGCGATGACGTCAACAGACAATGGGCATCCCACAATCCAGAAGATAAAGAAAAAATAATGTGGGAAGAGTACCGTAAGATGATATATGGCTTTCTAGATGAGAAGGATGCTGAACCCGCAGATAAAAATGATAAGAATTACTCTTATGCCACTATGCAGAAAAGAGAGAGGCGGCGATGGTCTATTGCAGATAAAGATGGAGATGATGCCTTAACGAAAGAAGAATTCACTGCCTTTTTACATCCTGAGGAAAGGGATTATATGAAGGATGTTGTAGTACTAGAAACCATTGAGGACATTGATATGGATGGAGATGGAAAGATTTCGCTGACTGAATATATTGGCAAGACCATTATTTGCTAACATTTCACATTCAAAGTCATTATAGTTGCTTTTAAATATAATTTAGCGTTCCAGCATACCTAAATTTATAGGGATTATTTATTACATTGCCAAGTATATTAATTACCGTTAATTATTAATTTATCATTAATGCAGGGAATTAGCGTACAAATTTTATCTACATTTCTTTGCCATTTAGATTTATAAATATTTTTTCTTATCTTGATATCTTAATTGACAGATTGTGTGATTTGCGAAAGATAGTAAACTACATTGTTTTAATATTGACGTTAATATTCTTAAATGCTCGGTGGCACATTTGCAACCAAACAATCGATTAAAAAATAAATTCAACCTAACGATTATTATCATTGGATTCGTTGTATTTCTCGGTGGCTTACAATTGTTTCACTTCATTGAAAAGCATATATAGAATAGAAGCGCGAACATTAAATTAATTTCGAAAATGAAGCAGTAATTTTTAATAATATAAATTTTAGGTGACATGTATAGAGCTGTGGAAGGCGAGGAAGTGCCAGATTGGGTGAAAAATGAGCAGGAACAGTTCTCGGCTCATCGCGACAAGGACGCCAGTGGCTACTTGGATACCGAAGAGGTAATTGCACCGCTTAATTACCCCCGAAATTCATTGCCAATAATGTAACCATTGTAATCACGTAACCGTACGCTTAAGGTGAAGAATTGGATTATACCAGCGGACTTTGATCACGCCGAGGCGGAAGCTCGCCACTTGATTTACGAAGCCGATTCGGACGCCGACCAGAAATTAACGAAGGAGGAAATATTGGAAAAGTACGATTTGTTTGTGGGCTCGCAAGCAACCGATTTTGGCGAGGCTCTGACAAGACACGACGAATTTTAAAGATCAAACATTGAAGAACGCGAGAACCACCATTTTATTACGAGAATTAAAACCTATTCATTTGCTTACGTGAATGCACTTCTAGCATTTCATTTTAATATTTAAATACTTGACTGCTTTTTATTCTTCATCTTCTTTTGTTCAATAACTTGTGCACTTTATGAGCGCCATGATTAGTCATTTAGATAAATATTGTATATTTTAATAAATCAACGATACAGCATTTTATATAGTTAGTTAGTCATTTATATTTTTACAAATAACAGCTCGAGAAAAATTGTATAAACAAATCGAAATAAACGATTATAAATTGCATTGAATGCATTTCAAATTTTTACAACCTGCCTCAACATTGATATTTTCTCGAATCGAGATACCTTATCGGCAAAATGAGAGTACGTTAGCGAATTGTTGGCACACATCGAAATTGTTTCTGCATTAATGCGTGTTATTATTCTTCATGGGACGTAAAATATGAATTATTTCATTTTCACGATACTCCAAGCTGCTTCGCTGCACTACGGCTAAATTCACAATTATTACCTTTGACATTTTCGTAATTATTATAGGCTCGGCATATTTAATATAATTAATTGGGCGCGGAGGACAGTGCTTTCGCTTTTCATGGCTTTGAACAACAACATTCGACAATAATCGCATTAATTGTTCATCCACGAATATATGAGAATTACTTGCATCGAACCATTTGAAAATACGAACCGATTATTATTATTATTACTTTGATCAAATTATTTTTTCGGCGATTGGAGATTTTAATTTACTATTTGTGGACGTTAAAACCTCCGGGTATTGACGATAAGTGGCTAAATGAAAATCGTTGGGAAATATTTTGTCATTTACGAGCGGGCTACAGTTGTCGGATAAATTGCACCGAGTCTTAACGGGGCCGGTAAGCTCGGCAGTATAAGGAAATATTCGCCAGTGTTGCTATTTCAACTTGATGAATTGCGAATTTCATTGTAAAAACAGCGCAGAGTTTTGCGCGAATGCGATTTAAGCCGCAACAGAGCTAATGCCATCAAGACCCAAAGGGTTGAAATTTGTATTACAATTGAGGAAAAAAATTAACGAAAATACCGTAAACCAAGGGCAACGAAGCTAATTTAAAATTGTAAGCTTGTGTCCACCTGCCGACCAAATGTTTTTGAAATAGCCTACAACTTCCTTATCAATTAGGCACAACAATTCACCGTCAATAATAATAATTTTCCTCTTGCTATCGCCCGTAAACGCAGTTTACGTAATCTGCTGCAGGCTTATTAAACGTACCATTTAACGACATTTATTAAGGGTTGCGTTTGAGGTAAAATTTCGAATAATTTACTTGACTCTCTTGAGATTTACCGCGTGACCGTCTTTCGTCAGCCGACATTAGCCAAGTTGACCGTGTACTGTGACTGCCGCTCGCAACACGCGCAATCCAACGAGATATTTAACGGATTAACAATTATCCTCTATTGGTTGGAGGCTCAACTACAGCTTAACTGTACTTCACTACCCACACCACCTCCTCCCAGCAATACTGTTTTTTTGCGATTAAATTGTCGATCTATGGTGAGTGTATACTTAAAATTGTACCCCGTTTTTAAATCCACCTTTTATAAGAAAAGAAAGGGCTATGGAAGCTGATTACTCCACTGTCTATTCGTGGTAAGAAGAAGTATTTGGTGATTATTAAATTGATTATTGAGCAGTGTAAAGTAGCGGCACAGCTATTATCAACTTGCATAGGTTATGTTTATGTTTACTTGCGTTCAAATTTATCCAATAAAGGCTTTCTTATCCTCCCTAGGTTTGACAAATGCGGAATCATTTCCAATATTCGAACGCACCTTAGATACAATTTGGTCAAGGCTCTAAGGAACAAAGATTTATCCCAACGATTTGAAAAGAACACGGCAAAATCAGCCAAACAGTATATTTATGACTTGCTTGTGGCAGATTACCTTTGGAATTACAATTATGTTTATACATTGTCGGTATTTTCTAGCGAGGCGCCCCTTCTAGTTAACTTTAATAGTGTAAAGTGTACAGCGTTGGCCGACGATGAAAATAACGAGAAAGTTAAGCAAAAATTACAGAGTGATTATGTCTGTCATGTATTGGAAACTTTAGGAATAGAACCTCAAAAATCCAGAGGTCAAAGTATTTTAAAGGACTACGCAGAGAACGACGTACCTTTACTTCTTTGTCTATTGCGGTATATTAGAATAACGGACATTAACGACTTTAATGAGAATAACGAGCAGTGCGATGTGAAAAATGTCGAGCATAAGGCAGTGCAAACCGAGGAAGCAAAAAGTCTCGTATCCAAAGAAAAGTCTAAAATTTTACTAGCCAAAAAGAAATTAATTCAGCAAAAACATTTATTTACCGCCCAGTTACAGCAAAAGGAGAATGAATTGAAAGAGCAAGCTGCGTTAATGGACGACCAATTGTTAACATTACAAAATAAGTTGGATCAAGCCCAGGTTAGTTATTGTTGCGGTTCGCATCGCTGGCTAAGATTACTCTCCCTACCCATTAAATTATATATTCTTATCCATTTTCTAGAAATTAATGCACAACTACAATTTAAAGGAAAAAGAATTCAAAGAGAATATGAAATGTGAAAATCTACGAATTTTGCAAAGAGAAACAGAATTGTCCACCAGGGAAAAGTTACTTTCGCAGGAAGCAAATAGGTATTACATTTAATAAACTTTGTTACACTGACCTTTTAAATCCCTTTAAAGTATAAAGATTTTTGAAATCTACCAAAAACTAAACTTATAACCTAAAGTTAATTAAACGTTTGTGAATATTTTTTTTTTTCTTTCTTTTCTTTTTACAGATTAGAGAAAGAACGCGATAGCTATAGACATTTTGAAAGTAATTTAACAAAATTACAGAATGAGCTTACGAAAGTGAAGAGAGAAATTCCCCACGCAGATCGAGCCTACAATCATAATCTTAAAGATGCCGAAGTACAGACAGATTTTGAAAGTTTTATTTTGGCTCGCAATGAAAGAAATATTTTAAGCCAAGAGAAGCAAGATTTGAATGGATTAGTATTGGAGCAGCAATCGCGCATAGAGCAACTTACGTCACGAGTTGTGTATTTATTACGGAAATTGGAAGAGACGCAATTAAAATCTTCTCACAAGGTAGAAGTACCATCGATTATAAAAATTGCAAATGTCAATACTGTAATCAGTGAGAACAGTTCCACGGAGGATATACTGCAAGATGCCAAAATGCGCCTTCGTCGCTTGGAGGAAGAGAGCATTAAGGCAGATCAATATTATTTTAATTTTATTACGAATGCATCACAATAAATGTATAATATTTATTTCTTAATTTAATTAGCATTAATAATTATTTCTTTGAATAAAGAAGAAATATATAAGACTGTGTAAAGTAAAGAATCATGAATGAAATCATTTTAAGTATTTTTTTATTTAAAAAAACTGGGCGTAAACGTAATATACAAATTGATCACTATTTTTACCTTTATTATTTGTTGAATTCTAAATTAATTACATACAACATTTAAACGTAGCAATATAAAATGTAAGTCAAAGTCCATCCGCTGTTTTACATCATCTTCGTTTGGGATCGGAACTTCTCCTAGTGATTATTTGTTAAGGAAAATTGTTATTCATTAGTATTATTATTGGGTGTAGATAGAAATTGGAAAATTATAAATTTTTAAATATTTTGCCAGAACGTTAAACTGTACATCTCTACAAGATATTTTAAACATTTTTTCTTTTTATATGTAAAAATAAATAAATAAATAAAGGGTACTCTTTTTTTTTTTTTTTTTTTTGCACATTTTGCATTAAAAATCTTTGCAAGAGTTCATTATTCATTAATTATAAAACTCCTTGAATTAATTTAAAATAAGAAAATAATTATAAAATATGATTAATAAAACACGGAAAAAAATTCAATAACAATAGATTAAAAAGTGTAATTAAAAGCAAAAATAAATAAAATTATTGTATTGTGATTAGTTTTCAGAAGAAAATTTAGTTGTATTGAATATTAAAGGATATTGTTTGTCACGGGTTTCGCGTCCTTCCCGTTCATGTGTTCGCTCCTTCGTATACGGTGACTTCTCCTGAAAATACAAAAAAACATTTGTCATAGAATTTTTCCCCTTTGCCAAAGTTCAATCGCTTTATAAAATATAAAAATCGTTATTAATGCAATCACAGGTGCTCAAGTATTAAATATCGTCTACATTCTTTCTCGTCAATGTCACGTGTATTATCTTTCGAGGTGAATGTTTTTGAAAACAACAAGGCCAGGTAAGATTTTGCGAACAAGATGAACAGAAACCTGTTTTCATTTTTACTTTTTGGTAAAAAAAATAAATATAATTATGTATGGTGTGAAATTTCTTAGAAAAACAGTCGCACAGTTCTCTCAAATTATCCACTATTTACACTGATGAATCCACACGATATTTGAACATTTTTACACCTACTTCACGCAAATGTCCACATCAAACAAATAGCTATCAATAATGTAATTTAATTTAATTTTCAAAAATCAAACTTGGCATTGATAAAATATTAATTATTATTATTATTATTAGAGGCACTCTAATATTACATATGACCAAAAGGTTTCAAGCATACTTTAACAATACACGAACGTCCCATAAACGCAAATGAATTCGAGCTTTTTAATATTGAAAAGATTATTCATAATTTACAAAGTTTTTTGGGCATGCTGCATGATTCTGAAATATTTATCATTTTTGATACATCGATACCAATCATTCTCATTATTAGAAATAATCCGATTAACTCGGTGATAAAAACACAATCCAATTTCAATATTAAAGATAAAAGGAGAAAGAAGAGAAGCAGAGTACTTAATATTTTTTAGGAAAATGCAGTCGTACGAGGTATTGGGTGGGATGGCATCGTGGCAAGCAATAAAAACATAAAAGAAAATGACATAACCTTCGTTATTGTATGCTTTTACGAACCTTATTATAATGATGCTTTTCTCTGTGCTCGGGCATGTCCCCGTTTTGGTGAGTACCCTTGGCTGAAAGGAACGGAACTTTATCAATAATCTTAATAAAGTATACTCATCGGATGAATGCATAGATAAATGATTATTCTGAAGTGGTGATCATAAAATGCATTTGAGGAATTATCAGTGATATATTGCAATACATCGAGACAAAGTGAATTGGTAATAAATGTTGAATTACAAACCCCGGTCATCATCTTTTCTTCTTTTTTGTTCTGCGGGGATTAATAGCTCGTCTCCTCGGTCCTGCAAGAGTATTTACACAAATCATAAATATGTAATTCATAATCCATATATTGTTAATGAAGCAGTAAGATAAGCATTTACTCTTTTTCTGCCCAATTTCTTTTCCCTGCGCAATTCCTTTTGCTCTTCTCGCATTTTAGCTTTAGCCGATGAACGCTCCTTCTTCTCTGTAGTTACGTCTGTCCGCCTGGTTTCCTGAAACAGTTCATAATCTACTAAAGACAATTTTCATCACACTAAAAGGCATATATCTTTTACAATTTTCCAACAACAATACACAGAATTAAAATTACTTTTTAATATTAAAATTACAAAACACACTTTTTAAAAGATACAATTCAAGATTAATATTTATTTTAATTTGAAAATTATTTACTGTATACTATTGGTCTCATTTATAAGGGCTTGACATCGTATTTACAAACCTTTTGACTGTTATCCACTTTCCTCCGTTTTGTTTCTAAAAACATTAAACAAATTTTATTAGACAATAATTACTTTATTCATAAAATTATAGAAGCAATATGCTAATACGCGAACAATAAATTAATATATATCTTTTCATTATTATGCAATCACTCGCTATCAAGCAGATAATATAAGCTTTTAAAAGGAAATGTAAGTTGATAACTCTAGATGTAAATATCTTACTGATCAGCGTTAATGACGAAAATTGTAGTCAAATTTTATATGTTTTTGGTGAACAGCGATAGTTAAAAAGAAATGGCGCGTCTGTCCGACGACGCTCTGCACGGTCTTATTTATATTTAGACTAATATTTATAAATATTACCTCTGTCAGGACCATCCGCCATCGGTCCAGAACTCGTACTACTATTAGAAACACTGGAAAGATCTCGATCAAAGTTATCTGCACTTCCGCTGTAGTAGTGGTCTTCCTGTAAAGTTTTAAATCATCTTTAGTCACTTTCTTCAGTCGAAATATAAAATTACCTACTTTGTAGTATTTTCTATCTTTCTTATCTGCTAAGTCGTCATCTTTATAGTCATCTTTTTTCGAGTATTTTTCCCTTGATTCCGAAGCTTCTCTGCTCTCTTCGCGTTTTCTACTTTTTTCAGAACTGTCACTAAAACGAACGCGGGAGAAAAAATTATCTCTCTATATATACTCGTGAAAAATTGAGAATAAAAAAAATATATAAAATTAATGCTAATATTTACTGATAAGTTTGGTTGGAACTAGTATTGCGCTTTTCTCGTTGGTCTTTACTTTCCTTTTCAGAACGGGAGTCTCCATTATTAACTTCTTTGGTGGATACGCCGTTGCTCACTTTGTCGACACTTGATTCACTGCTGGTCGTTTCAGATGATTTAGCAGCCTATTAAAAATATGTATATTTTTAACCACAACAGGATAGTGATTTTTAACGAGGCATGTAATTTCTTTGGACTTTGTAGAAGAATTTTGGCACTTGTTTTTGCAATGGTTAAGTATAATAATTGATAAGATTGAATCGTCAATGGAATAAACATTCTATAATGAATAATGTGAATGCGCGAAATTTTCACTTTTTCAATATTTAGATCATTGATAAAATATGAGAATCTCTATTATTATCCAAGATTCAAAATTACAAATTTACTTCAACTCTCTAAATCAAATCAATGATTCCTTTTTATATTTAAATAAAATTACAGTGAAAATAATAATTACTTTATCGCCAACGTGATGAAAATCAGATTCACGAATCATTTGTGGTGCTTTGGCTTTCAGCTGTCCACAATACGACGTAGCTAAAACATGAAGATCTTGCCTCTTGTTACGTTCCTCATCGCGAACTTTTTCTACTTTTCTTTCAAGTATTTGAGAAAGCTTAGCCAAAACAGGGAAATGTGGCAAAATTTTAATTAATATGATTAAGGAATTTCTAATTTGTACATAATCCTTTGAGTCTAGACATACGACTATTGCCTAAAACACAAAGTTTCATTGAGTTTGTGTTCCCAATTGTTACTTAGCCATAATGAATATTACTTTTATATTTACTTTCGTAATTTTATAATGCCATTTGTGGCAAACGTGTCTGTAATTTTCGAATCCCACCATGTCGTTAGCTTCCGAAAACTGATTGCTAACTCGAAATTTTGTTACAAAGCCTGGATAATTACTGCATTCCTATAATCGAAAGTAATTGTCATGAATTTATCATAGAGCGGAGACATAGAGAGAGAGGCGAGTGTTATAAATTTTATTACTTTATCGAATATGGCTTTTTCGGAATGCCACCTCATTACAGTCTCGAGCATGGCACACAAAAATCTGCCATAACGGTGTGCTTCATTCTCTGTACAAGATGTTACCGAATAAGTAATATCACAGAAGAGCTGAAAATAAAAAATTATTGCACTTCTCGCTGCTTACATTGAAATATCGAATTTTTCATGGTAAATGGCTTACTCTGTCGTAGCATAAAAGAGTGGAAAAATTTGCAGTCTTTAACGAATGAATTGTATGTACAAATTTGGCGCAATACATAGCATCCACAGTTGTGAAAGTGCAGCGAGGAAATAAACAGAGTTGCAAAAATTGCGTTATCGTTTCATTTTTGGCGGATTTTGCACTTCTTGATAAGAACCAAGAATCCTTCTCCTGCCTGCAAGAGTCGATAAGAAATCAGAAATGCCAAATAATAACGCCAACTTTTTTTTTATCTTACTAATATTTACCTCAAATAAGCATGAACTTTCTCAACGTGCTCTTCTTGCTTTTTCTTCTCATCTTGTAGTTTTTCAATTAACGTTGTATACCTTTCCTGCTCCTTCTTCCCTTTACTTGCAGTCTGAATACAGTGCATCATCAAACCATTAAACACATTGATATTAATTTTTCAACGCCACAGTCACAGTCACAGCTGTCGAATGACAAAAAAATAATAGTACATACCAAATCTTTGGAATCGGCGGCCTGCGAGGCCAATTGCTTCAATTTATTGATTTCACGTTGATAGCTATCTACAGGTACATATAAGTCGTACATTGATAAAGACCAAAATGTCACTAGAAACTGCGGTGAAATATCCTCCCAAACTTTGAGTGGATGGAGAGGTCGCACCGACTGTGCTACCGGAGCCATCACTGCTTGTGCAGCTTCGGCGTACTTAGCTTGCTTCGTCGTTGAAGACATTTTCTTGTAATTTGGATCTGCTTTACGAAGTACGTCATACTTCATCTGTAGGCCGACGTTAAATGCAAGTTAAATACAAGTTAACTACAAGTCGACCTCGTGACAA
The DNA here is from genome assembly GCA_030522565.1 of Ceratosolen corneri. Classification (NCBI taxonomy): domain Eukaryota; kingdom Metazoa; phylum Arthropoda; class Insecta; order Hymenoptera; family Agaonidae; genus Ceratosolen; species Ceratosolen corneri. Next base: position 14,134 of record JAPYYT010000744.1, on the reverse strand, counting down.
TGCCGTCGAATATTTTAAATGATATTTTAAACGATTCAATAGAAAAACAAAACAAACAAACAAACAAAATAAAAGTAAAGGAGACGGTCGAGTAAAGATCCAATGAAATCTTGAATTACTGAATATTAATAGAAATAGGTGTTATCAATTTATCTTACGTTTATAGCGTGGGAAAACATCGGTCTGGCAAGGAAAAATGCGACATCCGCGTGGATATGATAGTCTTGAAGCATAGAGTGAATCGATGGTAGCCTTTCGACGTACTCGTCCACTGTCATTGTAGAGCCTAAGAATGTGCCAAACTGCACTAACGAGTCATGACACTGATCGTATAACTTTCCTGCGCAAGGCAAACAAAAACTGTTAATAATGTCTGTCGTTGTAAAGATCGAAATACAAAATCAAAGATTAAAGACAATTGCCATAATATTATAAAATAATTTCTTTATTAAGCCATGTAAGTTATTTGCGTTGTTGCTACATCTTACCTACTAGCTTTAGGTGAGATTGCTCTGTTTCTCGATAAACCACGCAATGTTTCTGTTGTGCCATGAGCAGACAAAGGGCAACAGCCAAATCGTGTTCAGCCAAAGCTTCCTTTAGTCGTTGGGATGACTTTTTGGTATTTCTTACTTGACTGAAATAACCAGCCTGAAAATTGCGGAGGTTTAGTATCGGTATAGAGACTTATTAGATTAATCAAACTCCCAGTGAATAATATAAGTACTTCAATTCGTAAAAGATCACCACCAGCCATTGCATCCAGTTGATCCGAAGTCAATTCCTCTGCTGCTTCAATACCCGCCATTTTTTGAACAATTTCTTTTAAAATTAAAAGATCCAAGCTGAAATATAAGCGAATGAGATGATTAATTGAAAGTAATTTGCAAACATTGGATGGCCTTTACAATATAAAATTAAACTAATGCTGTAGTTAATAATTGTTCATAATGTTAATTAAGACTACGGCTTCTTTCTCTCTCATTCACGCACGCACGCACGCACGCACGCACGCACGCACACACACACACACGCTCTCTCTCTCTCTCTCTTTATTGAAAAGTGCAATTACTCGTGTTCATTAAAAAAATTAAATTTAAATATTGCGTTTGACATAAAGCAGAAAAACAAATTTTTTTTCCTTAAACATCTTGTGAACATTCGTTCTCAATGTGTAAGAGAATGCATGATTCAATAAATTTATCGTAAAATTGTTTAAATAAATGCCTATTTAATCGTCGCTTAATCTTATCGGTGAGCCGAATAATATTCCGTTTACTCCATCGACGAAAACATTCGCGCGTATCATCTATCCAGTTTTTCCATTCCTCTCCAAGTCCTTTCATTGCTAATAATGATTATATTTTATTTTCAACAAACAATAAAAGTATAATTTCCCAATTCTCATCTTAATTTTTAATATGCAGCTCTGTAAATGTTAAAAAGTAACAAATAAGTGGTATACAAGTAATCTGAAAAAATAATTGATTTACAAAATCAAGTTCTCACCTTAAATGAATTTTTTTTTTTTGATGAGATTGGGAAGTTCGACGGCTATGCATTTATTAGATATTTGTTTTCTGTTAATTTAAAATTTAAGTCGATATTTTTTTAAACAAATGAATATTAAAATTGATTTATAGCGATTTTTACTCATTATGCTTTTTGATAACATTGTTCGCTAATGATCAAACGGTAAACAATTTTTTATAATAATGAAAATGCACTCCAGCAGTTTGATGATAGTCCCAATGCATCGATCATTAATCGCAATGTTGTCTATAATATTTATATCAAGCGAAAGGCAACTAATTGATAAATAATCTATGGAGAGTTCAGAGTCTTCATTTTCGTGACGTAGAATCCAAAAGTTCCTCACTTAAAGCGTTGATCATTAAATAACACGAATACCGCAATTGTAAAGACATATCAGTGATCTTCGTCGCACATATTTCAATCATATACATATGTATATATATGTATGTATGTATGTATGCATATATATATGTATATATATATATATATATATATATATATATATACAAACACATACGTATATATATGTATATATATATATATTCTTTTTTTTTTTTTTTTTTTTAATTTACTTTCCGAAGATATGTACCTTAGAAAAGCAAACATATCACGCTTTTCTAATGGATGCTTTTCTCTCCAAATAACGAATCATCGATGAATGTCAAGTCAGTCTTTGGGTATTAGCGCTACACTATTTAGAACGAAAGGACATATGCAAAGGTTGATGGTCGCCCGAACGTATGGCCCGAACTGTGTCATCGATTCAGATCGTTGATCTGCAATTTTCGACAAGGCATTAAAGGTTCATACACATAACTATAAAACATATCGTTATCGTTGTTAGAACGAAGCTCTAACGACTCACGTATTGTTCAATATTAAAGTAAAACTTAGTGCAGTAGTAACATAAGACAAGAATCGCGATACATTGAAAGAAAGAAAGAAAAGGAAGAAGAAGAAGAAGAAGAAGAAGAAGAAGAAGAAAAAAAACACATTATTTTTGATCCGTTTGTAAAATGATAAAAGAAAAAAAAAGCCTACAATTCTCGTCAACAGGTTCATTAAATTGATAAAGACAAGTGAAAGGAATATAAAGAAATAGTTTATCGTAGTTGAGAATACTGACTGACAAATGGTAGATGGGCACAGATCCGAGAGCTTACCTCTTCTGTCCTTTCAGCATATTAGCAACGTATTGCAGTAATCCTGTTAATTCAATGTTATATTTCTTGAAAATGGCCCCGCAAAATGAAGCGAGCGATTGCAGCCAGAGGGATATGCTCGTCCCGTCGTGCTTGAAACGATTTCTCTCCGCCCCGGCCAACGCTTCGATTAGGCAGTATCCAAGCACATCGTACGATATATTCGTGAGATATTTGAGAGAATCGACCACCGGACCTGCGAATCACAAGCAATTCTTACTCTCTCGATTCTCGATTCTTGGCGCCTTTTACAGCACTCGGCACTCGGCCACCCAATTACCGATTAAATTGTCGTAAAGCTGAATCTGCACGATGACGTAGTCGAACAGCACACCCGGCGACGAGTGCGTCAGCTTTCCAATGGATCTCCCCACGGGCTTGATCGTTTCCTTGCTCACCCTCTTCACCACGTTCTTGATTTTCTTCTGGGCGTCGGCGCGCTTCCTTAGAAGCGCCGCGTGCTGCATCGGCGTGTCGTTCTTCCATCTCGCGTAGAGCGCGTAACGATTTTGGTAGGGATAATACTTGAGGATGTTCCAGATCTCTTCGGCGACGCAGCAGTTACAGTCCATGAAGGAGAGGGACGGAAGAAGGGCGACGTCGAGGATCGTCAATACGTCGCAGTAGAGAGTGCTGTCCTTGGCAATCGGTAGCTTATTCGAGTCCAGCGAGCATTGCTTTATTGCGGTATGGCACAGTCGCATGATCTTGTACATGAGCACGGGATCATGATGGAGATTAGGACCAAGGGCTATTAGCATTGGTAATAGGCGCTCGTGAATGTCCTCGAGGCGATTCAGTGGCTTTGGTGCGAGTGTGCTTTGTAAAGGCGGGATCTTGCGGCCCGGTAACTTGGACGATATGACACAATGCCTGGAAATGTGGGGAGTAGAGCTTTGTCGTCATTCACGTCTATTGTATTGTTTTATCATATTTTGCATTTTAATTTGATTTGGCCGATATTTGTGGCTTCAATTTTGCTCGATATTAGCTCTCATTAATTTATTTAATACGTCCGTCAAATTAATCGGATAATTTTTATGTTTATCCTCGATCAATGTGTGTCTATATATATATATATGTATATGTATATATTTCTTGGCTTTTGCATTTGAAATGATTGAATATTTTCTTGACGTTACTTTCAATGTTCAATGCCATTTAACTTTTAATGCGCAATGAGGTTATGGTAAATTACAAGGCAAATTTTGCGTTTAATTGCTTATCGCCAACTGACATTAAACATCTTACCAGCTTGGCTGTTTCTTATTTACAAAAGTTATTTTAAAGGGAGCATTTCTACAATAAGTAAGCTTAAAAAATCATAAACATAAATCTTAGAGAGATTATCGAATGCAATCAGTAACTAATCGATGGAAATTTTTACTATCACTCACTTTCTGTAAACTGGCTCTATAAGTGCATGAATCATTCGGCAGAGTGCTAATGCAATTGGTTTTCGTTCTGTTAAGCAATAATCAGGAAATCGATTAAAAAGATTCGAGGTTACGTCCCATGATCCAATTTCTAAAAGTGCTTCGCAAAGTCCAAATTTTTGGTTGTTTGAATACTTATCCTAATGATACATCATTTTGAATAAATAATATGGTTAGACGGAATATCAACATTGAATAATGCGCCTCTCTTATAATTAGTGATCCAACTTTCATTAAAATTCAAATAATTGTATTACAATGGTTAGCATTTAGATATGTGTATATATATATTTTTTGAAGACTTTCAACGTGTTTAAGCAAAATTAGATCACTAAGCTTTTGACGAACTTATTTAAAAAAGGGTATACCACGACAACTTCCTTCTCGTCCTTCTCTTCCTCTTTATCTTTCGTTGAGATCACATTCATTTTTCTTACGTACTCCTTGGCTAGTTTTACATCTTGATCGTAATCTTTAATAATAAGTTTGTCATCGGGAACGAGCCAAGGTAATATATCATTTAAATTGATGACTTCGTGTTGAAGCATTAAAGCTGTAAGTTTTTGTAGAGAGAAAGGTGTGCAGTTTGTAGTGGAACAATATTTAAATCCTAGTACTTCGCACAGGACCTGCTGATCACTCATATATGATCGAATAAGAGGTATAAATACAGCATCATCTTGTGGTCTGTTTTCGAAAGTTTCAAGTAATATATCAAGAACTCTATTAGGGTCGAGATTAAAATATCCTGCAATTAATATGTACATAATGCATTTGATTAACAGCAAATCATTTCTCATTAACCCTTTGATTGTAAGCCAATTTTAATCTTGAAGTTAAGCATGATACAATGAATGTGTACAGTTGACATTTTATGGATATTAAATTACAATAGAATGACTGGTTCGGTGCGTTTCACGTAAAACCTAAATTTAGATAAAAACACTTTAACGATTAAACTTATTTATCTTTTACAATATGCAGTTACTCATTAATTCTATTGAAAATTAATATTTTATATCAAATATATGGTTTACAAGATACATTATTTAAAATATTTGCTACTCAAAGGGTTAAGAAGAAAATAAGCACATAGAACTATACCAATAAGGGATTTGACTATCTCTAGAACTGAATCCACTTCTGATTCTGATCGCTCTTGATTAAGTTCTACGATAAGCTTGGAAAATCCCTCGCTCTCTTCTCTAAAGAGATTAAATTTCTTTTGTTTGTAGCTAAAATAAAAGGGTTTGGGAATAATAATTTATAAGTTCGAATGTAAATTACACTGTGCATTTGATACATACTAAAGTTTTGTTTTAACTTTTATAAACTTTGTTTGAAAATTTAAATTTTTCAATGTTCCTACATCTTGAAGTGTATCAATATCAAGGCGCTCTTTTAATATTCGGTCTGTAAGAAACTACAAGTAAAAAGAAAACAAACAAACGAATGAAATAATAATATACATAATGGTAATCATATTTTATAATATGAGAAATGTAATATTATTGCATTGAGAATTAAGGATTTATTACCTTTTCAGATTCCTTTACTATATAATAAAAATTACTTCTATTTTCACCCTGTACTTCTGCATCGATAAGTGTAAAAAGATCTACGATCGCTGAAGGTATCGCTCCGTCCACAGCCTGAAGCAAAAAGAACTCAACTCATTAGCGATGACATAGGACAATTATATTGAAAGGCATCAATTTGCTTAATTATAGTTTATATAATTTACAACAACATTTTTCATTAGTAAGTTTTTTTTCTGCGCACAGCGTTAAGGTATTTTAGTAACGAAAATGAAAAATCTAATATATCTAAGCTTAAACTTGAAGTTAAGTAAACATTGTTTTTCCTTCATTCTAATTTATTCGAACGGTATATTATTATAAAACATCAATTTATAATCAAATGGTATATTATAATACAGGACGTCAATTTATTCCAATATTTTAACGTTAAATTTTAAGAGTTCAATGTTAATTTCATCTACGGCGATGCACTTGAGCATTTTGATAATCGATATAATGCGATAAAATTGCAACAAAGTTACCGCAGACGCAACAATGTAATCTACAGTGGTTAAGCACAATTATTAACTTACCACTAGTTCACCTAATATCGTAACAACTCCATCCCTCTTTACAGCTCCATGGATTCCATTCAAAATCAGTTCGTACAATCCTCGTCTCCATTCTAAAAGTCCAAAGCAACAACCATTAGCAACAGCGACTAAATATTTGAAAATGCAATTGCAATATGCATAGTCTATTGTGTCCCAGGCAGGGCTGAAACAAGGTTTGACGCCACTTACCTACGGTGTTGCCTTCCTTGTGTTTGAGCTTGATTAGCTTGAGGCTGCGAACAGTTGTTAATTGACAGATTAGTCCTTGGTAATAACGATCGAAATAGCGAGAAAGTTTATAGCCGTCAAGGTTTTGGGCATCGGCCGTAAGTACAAAACGCAATGTAATATTCAAGAGTGCTAGTTACCGGCTCTAAGCTCAAAAAATCAACGCGAACGAGATTTCTCTCTGGCCACGAGTAAAAGAAATACGCGTGTCCGTCGCGAACGCCGTCTAAGCTCTTTCTCTCCGGCTACTCTTTATGCGCATCACTTACAATTCATTTTTCCCCTGTTTATCCCAAGACTTCCATAACTCGGCGTTCCACGTTTTAGCTGGCATTATTGATAAACTTTAGCCTCCCTTTCGCGCGCTCATCCAATATCCTCCGACGTTCTCCGTTTAATTAAAACACAGCCGCATCTACATCGCCTTCGGGGTTAAACCGACTCCATATTATTTCTTCCTCGGATAATTCTTCTTAGTATGCCTAGCCTCTGGGTCCCTCTACAGTCTGCGGGCCACAGTCTCGGCGATTTTTCAGTCAACCGCTTGCAGCTTACGCTCTACAGTCTACAGTCAAGACCACGACGCTCCTTATGTATATTATCCGCTCTTTCTTTCTTCTTCTTCTGCACTCGATCGTTCCTCAATTCACTCAAAACTATACTTAATGCCACGACGACTGATCCTTAATGCCGCCCGTCTGCTCCCAACTAAGCGATAATTCAGCCAACCAACTCCCCTGCTCGGACTCTCCACTTTATTCGAGAGTCTATTTCGCATTGCTGGTTAAGCATGCAGTCGTGTTATTTTCGGGCCAGTTGCACTGGATCAATATTGCCCCGCCGTCCAACTGCACAAGCCTTGCACAACCGCGTTTGTTGTTTCGCAAGCAATTACGCAGCCAGGGCATTTTAATCTTATCCAAAATAACGATAATAGTCGATAATGATAATAGTGCGGGCTGCGGTGGAAGGTGAGGGTAGGACGGGGAAGGGTGGCGGTTGGAAGGGGGGAGAGCGGGGGAAGCACCGTGTGTGCGCGCGGAGAGAGTTGGAGGTTGGACAAGCTTCTCGAGTCGCTGCGTTTTGCAGCAGAGAGAATTGGCGAGGAGGTTGCGGTTACAGGTGGCTACGACGGCCCCAAGCGAATTGAAAAATCGTCCATAAGAATGCGCACCGCCACCAACAATATGTAATAAACCACCGTTGCCTTTATCGAATGGCGGGGCGTTAGCAAAGGCATTCTTAATCGTTCGCTGGCAATGGAAACGGACTTTTAAGGGCCGAAACTGATGGGTTTGCGAACTTGATGCCGTAGTGCTCTTTCGTGTCAATTTTGCTGATCCAAGAGGTAACGGGCTTATTGTATTTATTGAATATCTGCTAACATCCAAGTAATTATTATATTGGCAGGATTAGTAATTGTTGGTTTGGATCGTTGAAACTGCCTTGCGCCTACTTTTCTCAATATTTCATAACTTTAGTTGAGCGTTCGTCCTAATTTGCTTCGCGTGCACGCACGAAAGGAATATTGTTTTCCTCGTCTTAGCCGTCAGTTTCTCCTCTAAGCGAGAATTTCGCACTCAATTACAGAGAGTAAAGTAATATTTAATACACGCGTAAAAGCATTAACTGATTCCGAAGAATTGTGCGCTATTGCTATAATAATTGCTATCAAATTCTATACAATGTTTATTTTGTAATTCTAGTCCATTGAAGTAGGTTATGTTGTGTATTGACAGTACTCTGGTGCGAGCATCCTGTCTGTAATCTTTATTTGGACATTGCAAAAAATAGAAATAGATTGTATATTTGCCAAATAATGCCGAAGATAATTAGAAAACTATGTTTATGTTTTAGACAGAATGCCTCGAACAAAGGCTGGTGAGAAAAAGGGTCCTCGTATGGACGATGTTGTTACCCGAGAATACACAGTCAACCTTCATAAAAGGTTGCATGGCGTAGGATTTAAGAAGCGTGCACCAAGAGCAATCAAGGAAATTAGGAAATTCGCAGAAAAACACATGGGTACTCCTGATGTCAGGATCGATACTCGTCTTAATAAACAGCTTTGGTCAAAGGGTATCCGGTAAGAATTTAAATAGCTTTCACGTTAAGATATACTTTCAATTTTATATTATTTATTATCTTTGGAAAGTGATGTGTAAAATATAAAAACTGCGGTGTTTTTAATTGTTGTCACTGGATAACATAATTTTCATCTTAATCGTAAGTTGCTCCTATTACAACGTTCAAATTATAAATATAAAGAACATTTGTATTAAACATTAGAAGTTGTTTACTGTAATTTCATCGATATTATTATATTCCATTGATTATACTATTGTGATTTGCTGATATATTATTTTTAATATTTTCAATTATTGAAATTGAACATTTTTGTGGTTAAGTTAACAAAATAAATTATCTCTTTAAAATTACATCATAAATATTATGATATATATATATATATATATGCATGTACATAGTTGTTTATTTAAATATTTATTTTATAGAAATGTTCCATTCCGCGTTCGTGTTCGCCTGAGTAGGAGAAGGAATGACGATGAAGATTCTTTACACAAACTATATACGTTAGTTACATATATTCCCGTTGCTACTTTTAAGGGATTACAAACAGAAAATGTTGATGCAAGTCAAGATTAATTTATTACCTTAAGAGAATAATAAATAATTTTGTCTATTACTTTTGTGTTTTTATTTAAATATTAATTACTTATCCGAGACCTAATTTTATAACAAAAGTTGAATCATTCTATGGTTTATTCTAATGTCAAATAACTTGAGAATAAAATTAATATATTATTTTCAAATAGGGTGGCCCATTTATAAAAAATGTGTATATTATAATTAGGTGTTTAAATATAAGTTTAAAATATGCATTAATAACATAAAGCTAATTTAATTGTAATTGTACATTACTTTAATATTAATATTATAGTTTAGTAATAATAATAACTTCCGGATTTTTAATCTGTTATTTCAGTTGAAGAAACAATAATGTCATGTCATGTATAAATATGCCTATTCTTTGTATCGACCTTTATTACGTTTATAGTCATAGCTGTCAAACAGAATATCAAACAAGTATTACGAGAGTATAGTCTATTTCATATTATATTCAATATTTAAAGACTATTTAAACAGTACTTGAGAATAAAAATTTATAAAAAGAATTTGTTAAAATCATAAATGTATCTTGTAGTAGAAGAATATTCAGTTGTAAAGTCTTTTTCTATAATATTCTTGTATATTTAAAAGTTGATAATAGTTGAATTATCTAAATATGCTATCTAAAATTATGTATAAATATATATATGACATATACATGGTTATTATGGTTATTACATGGTTGCTTTTAGTACAGTGCGTACTCGAGAAATGCTTAACGAGTGTATGTTTAATTTAATTTTTTAGGCAATAATTTCAATAAGAATCCTTATATTTTATATCGAAAAATTTATCCTTTGTGATTAAATTTCAAGGGATTTTTTTTTCAATTAATACATGTCACGTGGATACCGGTAAAATGAAAAATATTACAAAATAAAGATCGTCGTTTTAAGATAAAAGTCGGAGAATCTTTACATACGAAAGGAATAGTGACAGTGTATATTATAGCGAAAATTATGGATCGAGAGATAAATTGAAATTTTTACTCTTTACTTCCATAACTTGTAATTGATTTGATTGCGTGGAATAAGGTATTTTCCAATATGCCTATAAAAACGTAAAAGAATATTCGAATATTTTTTACATTTTTATTCGTATTATATTTATTAATTGTTTTGCAATTCAAGTGGCAGAATAATTGAGATTTATTCGAACTAATCTGAACGTTGGAAAGAATAATTTCCCTAGAAATCAAAGCACATTAATCAATAATTAGTTCATCGATTTTTATAGAGTGACATGAGTTGGGTTGGGGATTAAAAAATGTAGGCATTTGTAATTTGATACTTTTAAACGTCAGTTTTGACAACATTTCGTTTGAAATTTATTTGAAATAAAAATATTTCATTATTTTAAGAGAATATATTTCTTTTATGTGAAACATAAGATACGAGTGTGTTTGTGGGCCGTCGCGTCGAGTATCAATTGAAAGAAATTCGGCTTAAAGAGTGTCAGATGAGATAAAATACAGCAATTATAAATAAAATTCAGACAATTATTTATGTAAAAGTGCTATAATCGTATGAAAAGAGATAGCCGATGTTTATCGAGGATATGAGAACCCAGGGACGCCCAAAGCATTAAGACTAATAATGAAATTAAGGAATAACGATAAGTAAATGCGGTAGTGATTAAAAGTAAGTGATTTTGATTGGAGTGTCCTGACAGTTTCGAATAGATGCATAAACACAGGCACGTAGAATTGAGCGAAGGCCCGCTTTGAATAGAGAGGCTGATCCAGTGGGAATTGAGCAATCTCGGAGGTACGCCTCGAGGTAATTCGAACGATTGCATTACCCCCTCCCAACCCACCCCCACTCCACCCCCCATCGCTCTCTTGCCCTCTCGCGCTCGGCTCTCAGGAAAAACAGCAGTCGCTAAAGTTCTCCTTTTCTTTCTCTGTTTCTCAAACAATGTGAATATCGTCGTCCCTTGCTACTAAGCTGATTATGTCCCGACATTAACGCTTGGCGCTCTCCGAGGCTCCTAATGAAATTACAAACTCACAATCATCTAATGTTATGTGGATCTTCGCCGAGAAAGTGAGAAAGCGAGAAAGCGCGCGCGCGCGCGAGAGAGAGAGAGAGCGAGAGCGACGAGGAAAGCACGACACTTGACGTTCTTTCCCACTTTAGCGTGTGAACTGTAGTACAATTTTATGAGGATTTATATGCGCGTGAAATCTAGCGTGTCTGCACAATGCTTATTTGTCTGCCCCTCTCTCTCTCTCTCTCTGTCTGTCTCTGCTTTCTTTTTGGTTTTTTGTTTGTTTTTGTGAGTTTGTTTGCACGCCATGTTCGCGTTGAATAGAGATTGGCGGAAATTGGGTTTAATCGCTCGCCTCGAACGTCTTGCCATTTTCTTATCTCCGTTTTTTACCTTCAATCCGGCATTTTTTTTTCACTCCAACGCAAAGGACCTGGTCATCCTTTTGGTTTCGTTGGCTCGCGTTAACTGCTTTTTATTATGGCTCTTAAACAGTAAAGCGTAATTAAGGTAATTGCACAGTTTTTAAATTCCATTGGATGCGTGGCCGTGTACGAGCGCGTCCAAGTGACTGATCTTTTTGTCGGGCGCAAAATGAAAGTTAATTCGTAATAGCAAAGGTTCGTCAAATTTCAATTGCAATAACTCGCGCAGGCCCCTTACTGCAGAGGGACGTATTATTTTATTTCCCTCTGATCATCTGATAAGCCGGCACGCGTGATTAAGCCAGCAGTTCCTGATTTACGTTTACTCGGCCGTCTCGTCTTTATTACCAACACGTTCAAGCCTATCAAATTTCGATAGGTCTTTGTGCCTATATTAGACACCCAAAGGAAGATAAAATCATTACGTCGTACGAATTGTCAAGGAATATCGCAGTAACGCCGAGGGCATTGACTCCGCGAGTTTTAACACGTTTTCACAATGCATTAGTCCATAGCTAATCCGGCAGGTGTTTTTGCCTATTTGACGCGAAAAAGTCGCCGCGCCCACAGCTCACCGAGCGTCGACCAACAATCCAAGAGAGAGAGAGAGGCATATCCCACACAAGTCTACGTGCCATCTACCTTTTAGATAGATTTATTTAATCCAATTATATTTAATCCAATGCGAATTAGGCAAATTAAGAAATGTGCGTGAAAAGTGTAAAACAGAACACTTTTACATGCAAATTTCGTTAGAAGATCGGAGAATCGCATTAGCCGCGCATCCCATTTGCTCTGCCCCCGAGAATAAAATAACAGAATAAATAAGCTCGCCAAACTAATTCCATAAGGCCAATGGATTTTAAAGTAACGAGGTGGCCCATTAGCACAAGGCACGGAGCTTGGCGGCCAATTTGAAAATGAGCGAAGAATACGGGCCCTATCGAGGGGCCCCAATCATTATGGGACTCCCGTCCACTCCGTCACTATTAACTGTGAATATTAACGACAGTCACTCGAGCTCGTGGGAAAACGGCCTCGCGGGCACACGATCGGCGATGATTTGTATCCGCTCCACGGCAGCGGAAGCTCCAGTATTCCTCCCGGGGGGCGGGCGCGTGTCCGTCAATGTTCAATCGGCCTGTACAAGGGTCGGAGGAATTGTGGGCGCGCACGTGGGCCCCGGACTCCTGGGGACCGACCCGGTCAGCCGGCGCCGAGCCGAGGGATGATTCCCCCTCGATGCGGCCTCGTGCTCCACCTCCCTCCCACTCGTGTCAGCGAGCCGAGCGACGGCAGTTTTATACCTACGATCGAGTCGTCCTGGCCGATCTCGTTCGAACGGAGCTGGCGAGGCCCCGGCCACCCACCCCAACAACCCTTCCCCACGAACAGCAAGCCTTGCGCGCTCAATAAATGGGAACAACTCGTCCGTATATCAAGTGGCTTGGCGTTGGGGCTGCGGGAGGCTGTCGACGCTGCGTGTGTGCGTAAGGCCACCCTCGCTCGTGTGCCGTGTGCGTGCCGTTTCGCGTATTTTTCTCGAAACCCGCTGCAACTCGTAATGCGCAGCGGTGTAATGAGCAGCCCAAGCATGCTTTAAGCGAGCCTCTAATCGTTCTAGCTCAAAGTCTAATGCAATCAATTGCGTTAGTGCTTGGGTGGGGCGCTAAGTTCCTAAATATGCTCGAGAGCTGCCGCGAGCAAACAAAATAGCCGCGCGATGTCCTATTCAATATCATGGGGAATTGCTCGCTTGAGCGAAAGTACAAAATGAGATGGCATTGTGTTTGCACGGTGGAGATTCTTTTAACTCACCGATATGCCCATACGCTCCTCATTATAAGCTGCGTGACTTTTCCACTGCATTTGGCACTGATTATATATGGATTAGAGCGCCGCCCGAGCAATTCCTTATAGCGGGCATGACGAACGTCATGTCGAGGGCGTTTCAACATGCCAAGCTCACCTGCAATTATCCCCGAAACACGCAGCGACTCTCATTCTCATGTATATCCCGGGTTGCATCAGTCCCTTGCTTGGGATTGTTCACCTCGACTTAATCATCGCGGGATTTTAAATGCCGAGTCGCAGTTTCACAACCGACTCTTTCGCCAAACCCGCGAAACATTGCACCGAATGTACAATACACCTTTCCAAAACAAATTTCCAACGGCGTCTATTCGCAATGCCATCTTCTCCTAATAGCGACCACCGAGCTTCTAACTCCCGTTAAATTTCTTTCTAATGCATTAAAAAAAGCGAGCACTACCAGCCAAGAGCCCGATCGACGTGCCAATTACGAAGCCCATGAGCCTTTTTATAAGCCGTTGGACTAGCAGAATGGATTTTCTCGATAAATTTTCTCCTGCGCGGACGTCCGCGTCGAGGTGAGGAAGTAGGAGCAAGTGAGTCGCCTCCAATCGCGAGGCCAAAGTGATTGCGAGGACGAGCTGATGCAGTAGCACGTGCCTCTCCACCCCCACCCCGCCCTCC
>JAPYYT010000743.1:0-39139 GCA_030522565.1 Ceratosolen corneri | reverse complement strand
TTTTATTATATATATAATAAACACTGTATCAATTCTTTAACTAAATCTTGCTGCTCTTGTTCTTATTAATTGCTCGCCGTTGTTTTGGAAAAGACGGTCCTTCGCAGCTTCCGCGGTTCTATTTACAATTCGAGAAAAAACCGTTACGTGAGGAATGAAAGAGTCCGCGAAGAACGAGATACATCGCCTCGTTGTTTCCATGCGTTTTTTCGTTGCTTATTATCCATACATTGCCTTTTTTATATATTGTCATGCCTCCAACTCGGCAAGGAAGGAGAAGTGAGGGGTGTAAAGTTTACGCGACAAATTCAAGGAATTAAAAGTCCGTTACTAAACTGCTTCGATATTCAGGGAATCTCCAACATACTTATTACAAAAAACTACGAATTATTCAAATTATTTATAATATTTTATTATAATAGCAGCATAAAATATGAGATAATACAAAATAACACAAATAATAATTTTTAGAAATTTACGCATTTATTTAAAATATATCGACATATACGATTTTTATTACTATTTCATAAATAAATAAATATTGTATCATTAAATTAACTATGCTATATAAATTTACAGAAAACATCTTTCTTCTTACACAATTCTTTGCCATTTCATTTTACTTTATCATTTGTTACCTTAATATTTGTTTCTATTGATTTTAAAATATGTAATTTCTATAATTAAATACTTAATTTATTATCATTAGATATTATGCAGCCACATTTGATTTTTCATAAATTGTTCAGTTAAGTTCTTATCAGTTTTTATTTTCACATTTTTGAATTGTTATTTATTTCTCTTTTGCTTAGATATATAAATATAGTTACTCTTACATATAGAAATTATTTCGATTAATGAAAAGCTAAGAATAAAGTAATTTATTTTATTAAAAAATACATTTCTGGCGTTCACAAACACTTCCTAGTTTGTATTTATCATATTTCATATGTATACAATGGATCTTAAATTAACAAGTATTACAATTTTTATTTGTAAAATTAATTTTTTTTAATCTAATATTATGTATATTAGTTAAACAATCAAAACATTCAAGTATTTTTAATTTCATTTTATTATTACACATTCCATCATTAAATTAAACATTTTTTTATAAATTGGTTTTGTTGTAAGAACAGCTTCATAACGATTGATAAATTACTTAGAATGAATTTTTAATTGTTGTATACATTCTCCCATACTCTGACTATTGTTGAAAGTTTTATGTATTTTCCTTTTATGTAAGTAAAGCTTCCATTCTTCATAAATGAATTATAAAAATTGTAGGTATTTTATATATTATATGGATCATTTATCCAATTTTTTATCATGTATAGGCGTGTACTACGTTAAATACTAGCATTTATATAATTACGGATGAAATAGTAGATAGTATTTTGTGTGTATAACTATGGGTTATTAAAAATTCTGTTTTTATTTTTTCGGAATAATACAACTATCTTTCTAATATTATAGTTGTTATCAGGAAAATAGAGAAAATGATATGTTGATGTATACTACAGCATTTATAAAAAAATACTTGAATAAAAATGCACAGCGGTTAATAAATACAATAATGAATCTCAAAATGTAATAAATAACATAGCAATCCATGATTCAAGATTGAAAGGAGATGCTCGTTATTACCTATGCTCGTTATTACCTAATGCTCGTTATTATTAAGAGAATGAGACATAACATAAATACATGTTTGTCTTATAAAGAGAATAATAAATATAATTTTTGAAGTTTAATTTTTTATTTTTTAATTTATATAATGAAATAAAATTTGACATGCCACATTATTACTAGTTAACATGCCATTTTGTCAAACAATTTTCATCTATTCGCAGATTAATTAATACCGTAGATATTCTTTATCAATTAATGAACTGCGCTAATTTATATATGAAGATACACATTAGATTTGTTTTACTTATTTTTAATAAATAATATTTTCGAAGCTTAGAGTTTAACATTTGACATGATTTAAATCCATACATTTCTACATTACCTCATTTTGCATTAGAATAAAATTCGTAAGGTTATTCAGTGTATCAAAAGAGTTATTGTGGGATGATAATATGTGTAATTGTAATAACAAGAGAATATAAAAAATATCCTTAAATAAATTAGACTAAATATCTTTTCTTTAATATTTTAATCAAATCTATTGGAAATATTTTAGACGTTAAAATACGTAAATTTTATATTTTCCAATTACTTTATTTCTCTATTTGAAACGGTTGAAAATGAAGAATTATGTACTTAATGTTATTTTGTAAAAATTATAAATCAGAATAATTATGAACAAATATAATTGATTTTCTGAAAATATCAAAAATTATTTTTAAAATAAAAATTTTTATTTAAAAACAAAAAACTTTTAAATCCATATAAATACTTAGATAATTATGTTTAATAAATTCAATAAGTAATCAATTGATTTTTAAAATTATATATAAAATAAAATGTATTTTCAAGTTATAAGAATTATTTTCACAATGTTTTGTTTTTTACATGCAAAGATAAAAAAATTTGTTGACATATTCTTTTTTTAACTCAGATTTTAATTAATTTTTTTCCTTTGTAATATATCAAGTTGTGATTTAAAACATGTAGGTTGTTTAATTCAGTAATTCAATCAATTTAATAAGTGAATCATTTTAAATGTATTAAAATTAATACGTTTTAAAATAATTAAAAAGTAACACCTTATACGTAATAATTGAGATCAGAAAAGATATAAAGCTCAAGTACATACCACATAATTCAATATGATTTTAGCTTTAGATATTAGTACATACGATAAAAACCGCAAAATATTAAATCATTTTCCCTGAAATAATGTCATCAAGCAAATAGTTTTTTGTGATGTAGGTATGCTATATAATATTTTTTGTCTTTCAGGTTAATTTAAATTAAAATATTTTTATCAAAGGAAAATTATTTTTAATGTTTATGTTAAATCAGAATGAGTAAAGCCGCCATAAAAATAGATTATTTTTATACTAATTGATGGTATGATTAATGATTAAACTCATGGATTATGGATACAAATGCAACAATATTTTATTCAATGCGGATTCATTATAGAATATTAAACAAATTAATTTTTCATTCTTTTAATTTGGAAATAATTAAAAATTTTCTTCTTTGTGAAGTTTTAAGGAATATATAAGTTAAATAGTATATTAAATAGTATATCAAAGAAATATTATCTAAAAATATATTAATATAATTAAAATACAAATACAATTAAATTACTTTCAGTTTTCGCACGAAAAAAATAAAAACCCTTTTTGTGCATTAAATATGGTTACTTTTGAGTTATTTTTGAACAATTGTGCTTTTAATGAAATATTTAAAAGTTTGATGTTACAATTACAAACAATTTATTAAAATATTAAGAATTATGCTATTTTCATATCAATTGGAAAATTAATTATTGTTTTTCTATTCAAGTATTTAAGTATGTATACTTCGATCTTTTATGTATTTGACAAAATGTCCAATGTATTATTAATATAAAAATATATGTAAATAAAATTAGATATTTAATATGCAATCTTTCTAAGATAATTTTTTCTATTTTTTAAATGTTATTCCTTTCTTTCTAATTAATACTTTTTGTTAATATCATAAGTTTTATATAAATAAACGCTATGTATGTTTTTTAATGTAAGATTAATAAAAAATTATTTATAAAATATATAGGCAACAGATTGGTGGATAAACGACATGTATTTATCGATTCCTCTTGAACTTCCGGTAAATGTAAACCCTGGCCTCGTAGCAAGCCCAAAACAATTTGACAGTCAACGAGATGCTGCTATCTTTCTTGCACGCTTTCTTATAGAGCTCCTCGGTTATCAGGAGATTCTTGACAAGTAAGATTTATTTAATAACGTTTTTCTTTTCTTTTCTCCATGTTAATGAATGGTGCAAAAATATATTTTTATGTAACAAATCTACTTTATTTTATCTTTATAGTACATGTTATACTTAAATATATATGATTATTGTATTCATAAATTATCAATTCAGCTTAGTTTAATACAGTTTTGTGCTACAGTTATATTTGCTGAAAAGTAAATCACTAAAAACTTATGAAATAATTATAACTTTTACATATATGAACTTTTTAAATTCAAATATCTACACTAAATATAAAATAAATGTCTTAATTAATATTTTTCTAAACCGAATAAAATTTATGAAATATTAAAAATATTTCCTCTAAGACTTATTACATTATAACAAAAATGCTTATTTAAATAAAAATATAAATAAATTTTATTCAAATAAAATAATTTTTTCTGTGTTTGTCAATTTATAATAATAAAACACAGTTATTGCTTAAATTTTAGTTTAATTTAAAACATTATTCATTAAAATAATTATATACGTAAATAAAGAAGTTTCCAAGTAATATAGATATTTAAAATTAGTTCGTAATATAATTTAGGAAGAAAAACCTAACATCAAGAGATGATAAATGATATTAATATAAGCATGTAATATAGTAAAATCAGTCTATGTTAATTTTGAAATGTAGTTTCAAGTTAAATGTTTTAAGTTTTATTAGCCAATGTAATTAGAATTTAATACTTAGAGAATCGCCTGCTTTATTTTTCAATGAATCATATAATTAATAAAAACATTCCCTTTTTTCAACACCATTATATTTTGAAAAATATATAAATATACATAAAATTTTGTTCATACATATCATTATTCTTTTCATATGTATGCATACGTTTATACTACTATATTATAATATAATATAATATAATATAATATAATATATAATATATATATATATTTAAATAAAGATCTCTTTGCACTTTACAAAAGAGAGATAGAGACAAAGAGATCTTTGTTTATTTTATTTTCAATAATAAAAATGATTTACAAGAAATTAATTAAAATGTTACATTAAATACAAAAATTGTACATAATTTAGAAATATATTCAGTAATTAGAATAAAATGAAAATATGTATATAGACAATTTTCTATGAGTGTTTGTGTGTGTATGCCTGCATACGCTTGTATATCTGTATATATTTAAAATCTCTATCAATCAAAGTAAATGGATGAGTAGATACATTTATGTTCTACGAATATATATATATATATAGATGCATTGTCAAAAATAACATAAGAACAATAATAATGAAAGCTGATATTAAAAAAAATAAATAAAATTTTAAAGAAAAGAAAAATTTCAATATCTATACTAATAAGATCAAAAAAATATTGTAAATATTTCAAAATTGATTGTATAACTTAAAAGATTTTTTTCCAAATAATTTGATTATTTTAAAACAAACATATAATTACTATTAAGGAAGAAATGATTGTTACATGTGCCATTGTTATTATTAATGAAATTATTAATGTAATAGAATTGAATATATTATGATAAATTAAAAAAGCTGTATCTTATTATAAATTATTTTTATCAATCATATTATAACCGAAATTATATTGTATTTGATATTTTTAAATTATTCATATAAAAATATTGAATAATTTATAATTTAGTGAAATATTTCAAAGAATTTTCTGTAAATACATAAAGCAATATGGATAAACGATATATAAAATAACGACATCCTTAGAGCAATTTACTTTACAAGTCACAGGATATCGCAGATGCTTTGAACCGTTCTTCAATGGTGATACCTTTATGTTCACTTTCTATAGATTCTACAAGGCGGATTTCCTTTAGCAAGGAAGACAGAATCGCCGAATTGAATTGAGCACTTATGCGGTTTCTTTTTATCTAGTAATAAACTAAACAAAGAGAAAATGTAGAATATGTTCTATGATTCATTCAAGTATATAACAAATTATGTGAGCAAATAAACTCCAGATTTATTACTAATATATAAAAAATAGTAATAACTAAATAATTGATAAATTTATGTTATTTAGAGAAAATATTTAAGTTAGTATACATAGGAAATATATTTACGTTAATTACCAGAATTAAATGAAAATATTAAGTGCAAATTATTGTTTTATAACTATTGACATATTTATCAATAAATATTATATAATTTTATTAATTGGATAAACCGAACTAATATTTCTAAATCACAAAAGAAACTGATTAAAATTTGTTGCTATTTAAAAAACATATATTATAAAATACACAAATAATAGTATAATTAAAATCTATTATTAAATTTTTACTATATTATATATGTTTTGTCATAAAGCATATTTATATAATTTAAAGGTAATATAATACTATTAATGATAAAAGTTTAATCTTTAATAAATAGGATTAATTTGTACATAAAAATAATGATGAAATAAAAAAATTCTTTATAAATTTTTATATAAATTTTTTATTACGTATACTTTAATTTGTGGCAATAATCATTGTAATATATTTAGAAATCCAGTCAAAATAAAAGGAGATGTTTTTATTATTATTTTTAGTCTTATTATTATTCTTTATATATGCTCTTATTAATTATTTTACATGAATTATTAATATAAAATATTTATTCTTTCCGAAATGCCACTCAAATTATTATTTGAGTAATTTGTTATTTTATAAATAATTATTTTATAAACGGTATTGCTTAGAAGTTTTATATATAGTAATATTATTTTAATAAGGTTTAATATTATTAATATATGACTTTAAATAATAAAACGTGATCATTATGATTGTAATTTTAATAGATCACAATTGGAAGTAGAACGTATAAAATGTAAAGATGGTAAGACGATGCAACCCCTTTGTATGGCGCAACATTATCAAATGTTTCAACTTTATCGAAGACCTGGATCTTCCGTCGATGAACGTATCCATTTAAATAGAAATTCTTCTGGAGATCATATAATAGTCGCTCATCATAATCAAGTAAATTATTACAAAATTTATATCATATATATTCGTATTTGGAGTTAGTTTTAATATGTAATAATAAAACCTTGCATATAACATTGTTGGAGTTAATGAAAAAAAATTAACTACTATAACTATAATTTATAAACTCTACTATATATATAATTTTATATAATATATTTTGCTAAATAGATTTTGTGATATTCCTATTTCTAAATGACGATTTTGAATAATTTTATGAACACATAATATGAACAATAATTTAAGATTATCTTCAAAATATTATTGGATCTTCATAATATATTAATTTTATCAAATGTTATTATATTTATAAATAGTCTGTAATAACAACGAATAAGTTCAATTGACAATGAAATAAAATATTACTTACAATGAGTGCTTTATAAAACTTGCTTTTTAGATCGTATTCTTTTTTAAGACAATAAATTATTACTCAGAATATATTTATCTATATTTAAGTACAGATATATATTCGTGAATAAATTGATATTAACAGAGAAAATATACTTAAAAGTTTTGACTCTTAAAAACAATAGATAAAATTTTCCAATTTTTAAATTACTTGTAAAGGTTTAACTATATATATTTATAATATTTTAAATAATTTATTTCAATCTGATTTATCTTCATTTTACAATAATTAATAATTTATTTACAGTTTTATAATGTACTGGTGAGAACACCAGATGGAGAACGTATAACCGAAGCAGATTTGACTCAACAAATTTTAAAAATCATGGAGATCCCGGCTGATGCAAAAGTCCTCCCTGTTGGTATTCTAACTTCTGCAAAAAGACCTGTTTGGGCTAAAGCTAGAGAGGAGCTTTTAAAAAGTATATTTTCTAAATCATTTTCACCATAACATTTAAAATAGTGTATTCTATAAAATATCTCAGACGAAAATTCGCGTAAATTTATTATCAATTATATATCATTCTGAATATGTATTCAGCTAGAAAAATGTGTTTTTAATTCAGTATAATAGACAATTTAATAACATAGCTTAAAATATTTAAAGCATACCGTTTTATATGTAATTAATTTGTAATATTGTTTATATTAATTATATAAATTACTTTCAAGTAAATATTAAGAACATTTCTACGTGCTTGAATTAAGAATGCATTATTTCTAGATTTTTTTCTTAGTAAAATTAAAACTGTGCCATATAATTGAACAACTTGACGCAGATTTAATTTATAAGTCGGAACTGTATATCGAGTATTTAGTAGAAAATGACAAATTTTGTTGTTATTATAGATGAGCGCAGTCGACGTAATATCGAATTACTAGAGACCTGCTTATGTGTCGTATGCATCGACGATGATGTCTTACCAGTGACGTTTAACAACCCCTACCGTAAAGAGGATTGCTGGCTAGGTAGCCGCGACTACGCGAATGTACTCCATCATGCACTCCATGGTGGAGGTTCGCGATATTTTGCTGCCAATCGCTGGTTCGATAAGACCGTGCACGTTATTTTAGGAAAGGTTAAGAATACTTTTTTACTCTTTAAATTCACTTTGATTCGTATAACATTATTTGCTGCTAAGAAATACTTGATCGAACAAAGTATAAATAATAGACAATACAAAATATAAAACTAAATTCATTACATCGCACAGTTTCAACAATTCTTAAAAAACTTATTAAAATATGTTTGATATTTTCATTCTTATTGCATAAAAGTTCATACAATTATTAATTAATGGAAAGGTTATATTACAAAATATCGGTTAAAAATCGATTTATTATAAAAAATGTATTTTTATGAATTTATTAATATAAAGTTTTAATAAAAACTCTGTCGTTAGTGAAACAAATAAAATAAAATTGTAAAACAATTCATTTATTTCAAGATTAGTGAAGAGTTTTTTTTATATTATGATACATGTGATGATGAAGAATTGATTTTTATAAGGTATTTTATATAAAATTTAAGGTATTCATATTTTGGTAATTGATTTGAAAATGTTTTTACAGTGTAACCTTTTAGCTTCATGCACAGATTCACAAACATACTAGTGAAAAGAAAAAATAAGTAGAAATGAAATGAAGCAACATTTTTATGATATAAAAGTTAACTATATACTCATATATAACAAGGTTGCATTACTTTCTCTATATGCACAAAGTTAAGCAAGTGCAATATGATGCTTCTTTGATGGCACTAAAAATGGTGTCAAGGATTCAGTTGTAATGTGTAGTCAGATTAAACATAAAGTGAGAACATTTTTATAAAATTTTGTAGATAAGAATGGCTTTTTTAATATCTCTTGCAACTAACTTAAAATAAGACAATTGGATCTTTAATTAACCATAACAAAATGAGGAGAGAGGGAGAGAGAGAGAGAGAGAGAGAGAGAGAGTTTACGCATATGCAAAGTATAGTTTTATATGGGTGTTATATCTTTTTAAGGCTCATGGATTTGTATAGAATCTTCTAAACATAGATATCAAAATAGAAAATCTTATTTAATTTAAAATTATTTTATAATCATCTAATTTATTTAATATAAATTTAACTTATTCATATAACAATTATACTCAATTTTTTCGTATAGATAGTTTTAAAGGGAACTAGGATAGGTGCGTAGAAGAGCCATTATTTTTTAATAACAATTAAACACGAGATTTTAGTTTACATACTTTTTATTCGATATATTTTTATAAATAAAAGTTTTTATATATATAATTTTATAATGCTTTATATAAATACAACACAAATTCTTAACCTAACAACAATATTAATGAATGTTCTTAATTTTAAACAATCATTTTACTATTACTACTTGATATCGTTTCCCTTAACTTTATTCGAAAAGATCGGAAGGATGCGTATGCTTCAATTTAACAGAGAAACGTTTCATCTGCTAAGACTTATTGAAAGGACAAAGGTGCGTTGAAATGTAATCCCGAATATATATAGTAGGACATATCAAAAGTCAACATTAAGGAAAGTACACCAAGAAATAACGTCCAATCTGGAAGTAAACGAGTATCTGCGCGATACTTTTTATAGAATGAAACAAATCCTTTATGAGGGTGCCGGAATTGAAAGGGAGAACAGCTCTAATTACGTATGGTCTACGTGATGGACAGCGAGAGATGGGGGGGGGGGTAATGTACTGAGTCTAGTGTGTTCAGCACTAATGCATTACAGAACTGGTTAACTTATTTCTAGTAATTAATTGATATATACATATACTAAAATATAATTAAATGTAAAACTACATTCATAATAACTAAAAATAATCATATATCACTAAAATAAATATAGATATCAATATAAATGAAAAAATTATAAAATTATATAAGATGTTTAAAAAATTAAAATGTACTAAATAAAATAAAATAAATTTTGAAAGGATTTTGTAAGTATAAATATTATAATACGCATTTGAATTACCAAGAATAATATTAATAAAAAATCTATCTAATTAATTTAGGTATTATTAATTTAAAATTATTATGTACAAAGAAATGCTTGAAATAATAAATAATAAAAGCAGACAGTCAACTTTTTTAAAATTAAGACTATTTTTCTATTAAAATGAATTAAAAACATAAGATCGTACCGTATTTAAAAAAATTTATCTTTGTAGGATGGTTTATGGGCTCTTATGTATGAGCATTCAGGTGGTGAAGCTCCGGCAATATTCAAAATCTTCGAGGAACTAACGGAAAATGTTAATGCCCTACCATTGTCGGAAAGTACTACGCTTCATTCCTATTTAACGGAACCAGAGAAACTTGAATGGTCTTTATCCGAACAAAGTTGTAAGGATATCCTGGAAGCTATGAGCTCAATCGACATGTAATAATCTTCTCTTATTCCGAAGAGCTTAAGCAATTTTTTAATTCTTATGTAATAAAAATATTTTTATTGAAGAATAAGAAATATTTTGATTTTCATGTTTTCAAAACACACTTTTCATACGATAAATTTATATATATAATGATAAGTTTGATAAATAAAATTGTATTCTCAATCTCGATCATATTAATCATATAAGAAAGAAATTATATTTTTTTTCTAATTTAAATAGCTGAAAATAAAAATATATAAAAATAACAATAGCTATTAAAACCTTTTTCAACAAAATTAAAAAATGAAACAAAATCATGATAAACGAATGACATTTTATATATATTAAATTTATATATATATATATATCAAGTTAATAAAGTTTTAGACAATATTATAAAGAATTTTAATAAATCAATTTTCTTTTATAAGACATTACCGTAGTCGGAAATTGCATCCATCTTCAATAATTCTTATTTAAATTTTTAAATCTATCGTGAATTATGGCAGTATTTTTTTAAAATTAAGAAAAAATTTAAATTTTATATTTACTTGGTTTCAATGCTAATTGAATAGTATTTTATATCTTACATATTATAAATAAAAGAGTCATTAATAAAATTTAAGTTACATTCGCTCATATTTATAGAATCAATCTAAAGATTTAAACTATAATTCAAGTAAATTTGTTATCTCTGTAGTTTCATTGATTTAACTTCTATCCAATGCTATATACGAAAAATAAAACGATCGATAATATTATATAACGAAAATATCGATAATATCATCATAGATAATCTAAGAAAACTATTAACATATAGTGTTATGATTATAACATAAACTAAGAAAAAATTATTTAAAATAAATATTAAGTTCCTTAATTGATAATAATTAATATGATTTGTTTTATTTCTTATTGAATATATTTTTATACAATACAAAAAAATTAATTTGATGAAAGTAATATTATTTTATTCAAGTACTATTAAAGCTATAAATTTATTATATTATGAATTAATAAATTTCATCTTTTATGAATTTCTTTGGAATATGGATAATAAACTGAGTGAAAATAATAATATGCAAAAGAAAGAAATAAAAGAGTGTTTTGAAGAATTTGAAATATTATAGTTTTCTAAAAGATTTAAAAGTTTCATCTACTAAGTAAATAAATTTCTTGTACGCATGTTTTTTTTGTAACAAAATTTTATTTATTGCTGTTCATTTTCATTTTCAATTTTTTTTTTATTATAAGTCTGACATTATCAAGTAACGAACATATTGATGTAGTTATTATTTAATTAAATTATACAAATTTAAAATAAAAACTGACAAATCTGGTGTCTTTACCACACTTTAAATGAAAAAGTATAAATATTTAATAAATATTTTTCACAACCAGACAATTTTATATTATGAAGTAAACACCTAGTTTTTTTATTAAATATAATAAATCATTACATTTAAAAATT
The DNA here is from genome assembly GCA_030522565.1 of Ceratosolen corneri. Lineage (NCBI taxonomy): Eukaryota > Metazoa > Arthropoda > Insecta > Hymenoptera > Agaonidae > Ceratosolen > Ceratosolen corneri. The sequence continues at coordinate 26,968 of JAPYYT010000743.1, read as the reverse complement.
AATTTTCAAATATATTGTCATCGAAATCTATATATTTGTGCAATTTGTGGTAATGATGAGATAGTAAATAGACAGTGTTAAGTAATAAAATAACAATATTAATTAATGATACCATTTACAGGCTCGTAGAAGATTTGGATCTATGTATTTTATGGTTTAAAGAATATTCAAAGGAATTTATTAAAAGTTGCAATATTAGTCCAGATGTATACATCCAATTGGCATTACAATTAACTTATTTTCGGTGAGTTTAATAATTATTACATATATTTTCAAAAAAGTTTTCTAATAAAGAATACGTAAGTATACAATAAATATAACTAGTGGAATATATGTAAAATATTTTTGCAAAATAAAAAAAAAATATAGTTATGAAAATATAATATTATAAAATAAATATTTCATAAATATTGTATAAATATTACAAGAATTAAGTTTTTGTGAGTATATTTTTCATAAATTTCGTGAGATTCATTTAATTTAATTTTATAATATTTATATTATAAGTTAATGAAGAAAATTTTAAAAATCAAAGAATATTTTTATGTGAATTTATAAAATTCTAATAAATAAAATCTTTTATTTGAAAATAATATTAGTTTTGTTTCTTCTGACAAGTTCGTATAAAATTACATGCAATAATAATATTAAAGGCGGCTTATAAAAATGCTTCATGCTGTACTCTTGTTGAACAAATAGCTTATTATTTCTTATTATCCGGCACTGTCCTCGATAAAAATAGTAGATTCAATTATTAGACTTCATGAGCATCTGGTGTCGACGTATGAGAGCGCAAGCGTTCGAAGATTTGCTTTGGGTCGGGTGGATGTAATTAGAGCCGCGAGCCCAGAAGCTCTTGCTTGGGTAAAGGCAATGTGTCAAGGTGACCCACAAGCTCACGTAGGTGGTATTGTGCAAGAGGAAGGCGCCAAAAAAGTTCAGTTCACCATTTATAATGTAACTGAAAATAATAATTAATTTTTAATTAAACCATCGATTATTTTGTCTTATGCACGTATATTTTGTCGTTTCTTTTTACTATTTTTCTTCAAAGCCTTTATTCACATTTAGTTCATTTTTCTACGTGTATGTTTGTTTTTTTATCTCGCTATCATTATTCCTCTTATGATATTTTCAAATATTTCATTATATTTCGTAATTTGTATTCAATCTTAAAATACTTATTACTAAATGGAAATTTAATTTTTTGTTTACAGTTTCTGCTCGAAATTAAAAAATGTTCATACGATAAATAAATTTATATTTTAAATATATATTTTTTTTTTATATTGCATTTCATCTTAACTTTATATATGAAAAATTAGAGGTGTATAATTTTTCATGTATATCATTTAACTCTGTATATTATTGTATTTTTTATTATTTGTTATTTTACGTTATTTTTATGTTAAAATAGTATTAAAATTATTAAAATAGATTAAAAATTGATTCATAAAATTCAATTTAAAGTCAGTTAGTTAATTTTTTATTTTTATTATTGGATGTAGCTACATGTTTTGCCAATTATTTTATTTTGTTTTAATGATAATATTTTACATTTATAATTCAATGTATCCCTTATTTACAGAACCAAAAAATTAAGGAACTATTCAACAAAGCCGTTGAAAGACAAACAAAAGAAATGTTAGATAATATAATAGGCCAGGGAATTGATAATCATTTAATGGGTTTGCGTTATGCAGCTTTGGAAAATGGAGAACCTATCCCAGAAATTTTCAACGATGAAGCTTTTAAAATTATTCAACACTTCGCACTGTCTACATCTCAGGTTAGAATTTTTACTAGGTTATTAATTATTTGTATTTGTATAATTATTTTGTAAAAAGCTAGAAAATAGTATATATAGTATAAAATATAGGAAGTTAGTCTTGTATTATCAAAGAGGACTAAATATGTGTATCTTTAAAATTATTATTTTTATGTTTATTAAATATTTTATTTTCTGTGATACTTGCCAAAAATGAAATTAACTTAAATGAAAAATAAATAAATAAGAAGGTGGATATGAAATTTAGAAGGTAGGATTCAGAAAATTATTTTTCAGATTATTCAGAAAAAGATTAGTATCTTGTATTCGATTAATTTTTTCAATTTTGCACACTCTTTTGACTTTACGAATATTGTTATTTCTATTATTTTATGTCTGCATTGTATTATAACTTATTTTTATTAATATCGTAAAATGTTCCGCTATAGAATCATACAAATATACGTATGCTTCCATATTTAAAAGTAAAAATTTCACTACTAACCAAATAAATTCGTGACCATGATGACTAGTGGCAGTGTAAATCGATTACATAATTTAAAAAAATCTAGATTGTTAGATTACAAAAATGTTTATTATTTATACAAAAATTAAAATAATTTATAGAATATATTAGTAGCAGAATAATAATTACATATAACTTGTGTTTGTAAACTGAAGAAAAAAATTGAGAAAATAAAAATGAAAAAAGTTTTTTGAGAAAATAAATAAACAATTATTTATATCTAAAAATAAATTAGTTATATTTATAAATAATATAAATTAATAACGTATAATATATATATATATTAATCACGTATAATGTATATTAATAACATAAAATAATTTAAAGGAATGATTTCACAATGTAAATACTTTAAAAATAAGCTAGATCATAAATACAAAATATACAATCATAAAATTTTTCACGATCATTGATAAGCTATAATTTATATGCATATGTCGAGAGAATATAATGATTATTATAATATTGCAATCAAAATAATACAATAAATGTTATAGTATATCATCTAAATAAAGCATTAAGTGGATATATTATGGAATATAATTTATTTTATAATATTTCTTGAAATTTAAAAAATTGAATATAAAAAATAAAATTTAATAATAATATTTTATTTGTTTTAGATAACAACGAAAAACGATGTAATCGCCGGCTATGGCCCAGTTGTGCCAGATGGGTACGGTTGTGGCTATAATGTCAGAAAAAATGGTTTTATTTTTTCCTGTTCTGCATTCCATAGTGACGAAAATACTAGTGCAAAGAAATTTGCTCAAACTTTAGAGAAAAGCTTGCAAGATATGGCTTTAATGCTGTCAAAATAATCCTATAAATATGCATATATAATACATGAGGCTACAGATAAAGATATAAGAAACTCGTAAAAAATTATGAAACAAGTATTAACAATTAAACAGTGATATTATTTTATTAACAGATAAGGAATCTTTGAAAGAGATATAACATAATAATAAAGATATATAAAGAATAAAAAATAATTGTTAAACGTGCTGGTTTACGTAATCTATTAATATTAAAGTTGATCTTTAATTAAGAAAAAGTAATTCATATACAAAAATGCGTAAGCAAATCAAAATATTTTATTCTATATATAAAAAGAGAAATTTGTTTTAACTTTAAAAAATGAAATATTATTTATTGTAAATTATAAATTTATTGATTATATTATTATATGTATGCAAAGCATCATTCAGTAAAAGATTGTATTGTTAAAATATGAAGTTATATAAAATACTGTTAATTATATTGAACTCATTATAGCCACTTTAACGTGATAATCTAAATTAATTTGTTGTATTTATTAAATGTATAGTAGGCAATAAACTTATAATATCAGACAATTGTTATTCAATAAATTAATATCTGATCTCTTCTATCATTTTTTTCATATGTTTTTTATTACATACAATAATTTATGATTATTTTATATAAATGTAATATTTTATTAGAATTGACTTATATAATTTCACAATTTTACTGTATCTTTCAATATTTCTAATACTAATAAAATATGCTAGTTTTCAACAATATAGTTTTGTGTAGTAAAGGAACTTTTTTTTCGCAATTTAAAGCTTTTAATAAACAAATGTTTAAATTATAATTTAGTAATTGCAATTATTACAAAATAGTATTAATTCAAATAAATAGTTTTATTCACTATCATGTTTTCAAATTACAGAGAAATAGTATTTCGAATTAATTCACGTTTAATAATAATTTAATATGCATGAATTATATTGATAAAGTAATAATATTTATACTTGCAATTAGTGACACATGCAGTATTATATTAAATAAAATTAAGATTTTCTTGGCGGTATTCTATGATAATTTTAATTAATTTTATTAAATATTTATTAAATATTAGAATAGCTAAGTAATTAATAAAATAAAAATGATATTCGCACATTAATGCAAACAGATATATTATAATGAATCACTGGAACTTATTCTAAAGTAGTGCATGACACATTTATTATTGGCCAATCATAAAATAAATCTTTGAATGCATCAGTCCACTTTGAGATTTTTCAAGTTTTTTTTTAATATAGTTTTAAAATAATTTAATGGAAGTAAAAACTCGTTAATTATTAATCACTTTAATATCAATAATAAAAATGTTTCAACTATTATTTCAAATAAATAATCAAATATTAAATTTTATCTATTGTAATATTATATTCTAATATAATAATATTAATTGCCTATATATTAGTTATTTAATAATTTTTCATTATAATTTTATTTATCTATGAAATCATTTTGATAATATTCTAAACTATAATTATATTAAAATTGTATCAAAACATTAATTTATTATTTATAATTTGATATTTTAATCATTTTTATTATAATTTTATTTATCTATTAAATCAGTGTGATAATATATTAAACTATAATTCTATTAAAATTATATTAAAACATTAAATTATTATTTATAATTTAATGTTTTACAACTATCTTCAATCAAAAATACACTATATTTTTATGTGATTAATTAAAAGTAAATAATAGTTAATATATGTAAGTTGAAATATGATTTAAAACGCTTCACATGTATTTATTCCAAACGGAAAAAATATCTACATATGCATTTTAAAAAAATTATAGTAGTTTCTATATGTCTTAGAAATTAAATTATTTATTAACTTTATAACACTTGCTAGAAAAAATTTTTTAAAAAATCTGTATATATTAATTTATTTATCTATAAAAAATATTTTTATTTGAAAGAATTCATGTAATTTAATAATAACTATTATATTTATTTAATGTTTGAAATTCATTGAAATTTCTTAGATGTGTGTAATAAAGTTTTGTATACATTTTCTGTTATCATTAAGTGCTTTATTAAATAATATATTAAATATTGAATATAATAATTATCATTAAATACATTCTAAATATATTATAAAATCTAAATTTCTTTTTAAATTCTTATAATTTTAATAAAACGATCTTTATTAATAGAATCAAATTCATTAGAAAAAATTTATAATAATGTAAAGGTAGTCGATGATAATATATTATATATATAATATAATATATAACACCATAAATATAATTTCATTGCTAATATCTTTTAAAAGTTATGACACATAAAAATGTCATTGTAATTAAGTAAATTTTTCGATATTTTATATTAGAAAAATTAAATAAATATTTAAATATAAAATAGACCATAAAGTTTTCATTTAACTCTGAATATATATTTAATTTTAAATTGTAGAAAAATTTTGCGTTTTTATAAATTTATATTTTTTGTTTTCTCAAAATAATAAAATTGGAGTTTGAATGTTTATTCTTGTTTTTCACCTTTTATAACTTTCAAAACCTTCAAACAGAATTAGCTTAAAATTATTACAAACATATATTGTACTTTTCCAGTTTTTAGTTAACATACTATAAAAATATTGCAATTTAAGAATATTTTTATTAGAATATATATTATTATTATTAAAACTAATTTATAAATAACAAATTTTTTTATTGACATTAATGCATAGTATTTTTCAACATTTTTAATTCGTCTTATTAGACATAAACAGATTATTTATATTGAAAATTGAAATAAAATCATAAATTATATACATAACATTTTTTATATTTTAAATACAATATTTTAAAGTTTTTATAATAGTTTATGAGGGAAATATATAAAACTAATTATTTAATAATGTTTTTTTCATATATAGTTAAAAAATATAAAACATAGCAAGGAATAATAAAAATATGTGGAATATGCTCATAATGGTACTAAATATAAATTTAAGCGCTATTATAGGATCAAGATCAAGATAATAAATATTAAAAATATATATTTAATTGTACTGAAGAAATAAAAAGAATTTAGCTGACTTAAAAAGGAGTAGAGTTTATTTTAGTAGCCATTAAATATTATTAAAAACAATTAAGCTTTAATAATAAAATTTAAATATTATATAAATGAAAAATATTGATTTTGAAATATTATTTATTTATCTTTATAATTAAATAAAAATTATAATTTTATTGACGTATTTTAATGTGAAAAGATATAAAATTAAGAAATTTCTGCAGATCATTTATATGTATAAACAATCCTTTTCACTATAATATTTAAATAATTATGGAATCTTTATTGATTAATTTAACAATTTGAAATTCAACCCAATTGATTTATTTTAAGAACATTTATTGAATATGTTGATTTGTCAAATTATAAATTTATTTGTAATATAATATAAGTATTTTTGTATATTTTTATAATTATTTGTTTTATTAATTTTGTAATTATGGAATTCATTTACAGCTTTTTAATAATTACATGTAATTTAAATATTTAAAATGTATTATTTGAGAGTTTTGCTATTTTTATGCATATAAACACTTTATTATTATAATTTTGATTTTATAAAATATCGTTTTGATGATATATAATTGTTCAAACATTCATCATAATTATATTATCTGCTTCTTAATTAATATTGTAATTATGAGATGGATATTTATTGTCACGTTAGTCCTAAAGGAAGTAAAAGATAAATTGTAATAGTATGGTACAATCCTTAAAAACTCCTTCATTTTAACAGATAAGGGCAAAAACTTATAATGTAATTATAAAATGATGCTAATTATAACCCTAAATAGTGACAATAAAATTTATTTAACATACTAAATAGCAGTCTGTAATTATTTTTCCTCTATATTTTAAATTGATATTTTTATCGTAATAGAGCTGATAACAGGATATACATAAAATAAATACTCAATTCACTGGACTATAAAGTGTAAAAATTGCATTTCAAATTTGCTATAAATTCTCGCAGAAATAAATAATATTACCAATGTTAATTGTAGATAAACATTTAATTGTGGAGTGGGGATCTGGAATAAAAATTGAAAAATATAGAAAATATTTATGAATAATACCTATATATTATTTTTTCAATACATGAGAAAACAAATTATTTTGGTTACAAGCAGTAGCTGATCAAACTTTTCATTTATGGAAATTAAGATAAAATTTTTTAATTTAGATAAAAAATATAAATTATTAAATTTTCTTTTCTTGTACATTTAATACGTATTAATCATATTTTTTATCAATAGTTATATGACCAATATATTGCAAAATAAAAATACCATGCTAATTAATAAATAACAAAGAGAATTTAATATATATATTTGTATTTATTAAGTAATATTATAAATAATATAAACATATAATTTATTTATATTTAATTTTGTTATTAAAGATATTCTTTTTTATTTTATATATTATTAAAAAATAAATTTCAATTCATTTAAAATATTACATAAAATGTAAAAAAATATTATCAATAATAATAATAATTTAGTCTTAAAATTCAATTTAGCTTTCAGCATATTTAAGCATTTATTATTTTAAATAATAATAAAATTATTAAAATTACATTGATTTCAATATGTATTTTTAATTATATTTTTGTATACGAGATTTCCAATGCTAAAAATTGGATTCAATTGTATAATAATCATTTTTACTGAAATTTAAAATAATTATTAATCTTTTTTAGTTCTGTTGTAATATTATAGTATTATAAATAATAAAGATAAGATCTTGTATTTGTTAATTAAAAATAGTATTTTTAGTCACTAATTAAAATTTTATGTTCTAATTTCTTACTTTATATTTTTATGTAATATTAAAATGTTAAATATTATATTAACCATTATTTTAAATATTTATTCTTTAATACATTTTATTCAGTTATAATATTTTTAATGTTACTTAATATAATTTATAATGTTAAGTGTTACTCATAATAGTGTTAAGACCAATGGTAATTAAATGAAGTGTCTAAATTATTGTTGCTTAAGATTCTTAATCAGAATGTTCGTTTCTGAAACTATTTAATGCGTGTATCTAATTATAAATATACATGATCTAAAATTGTATAAAATCAATCGTACTTGTTAAAAAAGGTAAACTTTCATACGATGATCTGATTTAATATCAATTTAAGGAAGTGCAATAATCAATGTGGAAAAAATAAGCGCAAAACAATAATAATAGCAAAACGAAAATTACAAAAACATATAATTTATAAATAGTAAAGTAAGTATATATGAAAACTTAGAAGATTATTTTAATTTTACAGTTGTAATACGAGTTGTACGAATTTTTGGATTCTGCGCAGTGACATTTTCAGGTCAATTGGTTGTCACTACGCGAAATCTAAAAGACCATAATATGCTTTTTCATGGTTAATTTACACATTTGTAACTTAAATTAATACATATGTTATTAAAATATTATTACAAAATAATATTACAATAACAGTTAACTAGTGATAAAATTTTTTACAAAGTAATTAATATGTAAGTTGATGTCAATTATCAATTACGAACATAATTAAACAATTTTATATAAGATATTTATTGTATTAATAATTGCTTTAGAATATGCAAGACAACATTCTAAACAAGTCACTAATTGTTTTACACTATCATATTCATCCTTTTAATTCTTGATGATTGGAGAGAATAATAATTAACGAAGTGTATTAGGTTAAGTAAATAAAATGTACGTATTTACAAAATAATATTAAGTCATTTTTAGAATATAAAATTAATTGTAAAACTAGTAATTTTTATAAATGTTAATATTATACTTTTGTAAAATAAATCTAGATATTTAATAATATGTTTTCACGCTTTTTTTAATCATTCATTAGTATTGACAGACATAAATTGTATGAGTAATGTATTATATTATTTCACAGATATCAAAATTAAAGTGATTAAATAAGACAATATTTTAAATAAACTGAATATTTAAAAAATATGAGTTGTAATGATTTAAATAATACTTGTGGGGATGTAGATCATAGTGAATATTTATCGAACGATATTGGTACATTATTTTTGTCCGATATTTATTCAGATATGACATTAATAGTTGATGGTGAAAGATTCAATGTTCATAAAATTATATTAGCTGTAAGAAGTCAATATTTTCGTGCATTGTTTTTTGGTGGATTAAAAGAATCTATTCAAAGGGAAATTGAATTAAAAGAGCCTACAGTATCAGCTTTTAAAGAATTGTTAAAGTATATATACACTGGTCAAATAGTTTTATTTAATAAAAATGAAGAGGTAAAAATTTAATATTTTATTATAATTTGATATATAATTAAGAATAATTATATACTTTTTTAAAGATTATTTTAGATATTTTACTGTTAGCTCATGAATATAGCTTTTCAAAATTAGAATCATCTATTTGTCAGTATTTAAAAGAAATTCTTAATATAAACAATGTCTGTGTTATATTTGATGCTGCATGTTTATATCAGTTTCATACTCTAATACAGGTATTTATAGTTTTTATTTATAAAATTTATACCAGAAATTATAATTAATAATAATGATATGATATACATTATTTAATTTAAGGCCTGTCATGCATTTATTGACAAACATGCTTCAATCGTTATACATCAAGAAAATTTTTTGCAATTAAGTTCTTGTGCACTTATCAATCTCTTGTCTAGGGATTCCTTTTTTGCTTCAGAAATTGAAATTTTTAAAGCAGTTCATTTATGGATTAAAGCAAATCCTGATGTTGAATTTCATCAAGTTTTAGGTAAAATTATATTTTATATGTCTATGATATATTGCAATGTGTACTTAAAAGACAAGTTAAAATTTGTATATTTTATTTTTTATAAAATAACATAAATAATTAATATAATAATATAAATTTTCATTAATATTTGACAGAAAAAGTTAGACTAAATCTGATATCAGTCAATGATTTACTAAATGTAGTTCGGCAAACAGGATTAGTATCTTCTGAAGATATATTAGATCTGATTACAGATACTGTAACAAAAGGCAATTCACATTTAAAATATAGGGGATTTTTATCGATAGATCAAAACGTTGCTAATTACAACAATGGTACTGAAGTATTAAAAGGAGAACAAAATTGTATTTTACATGAGGATAACAAACCATATGATTTTGATATACAGTTAATAATTATTTTAAATTATATATACTTTAATCTTATTGAAATTAGATAAGTAATTTTAATATATATATTTATTTATTATAGATCCACAAGTCATTTAATAAGTACATTTGATGATGGTTATATTCTGATTAAATTAGGTACTCAGTGTATAATAAATCATATAAAAATGTTACTTTGCGATCGGGATACACGCTCATATTCATATTTTATTGAGGTAGTTTACGAGTACAGTTTTCATTTATATAATTATATTAATCGTAAGTTTAGATCTTGAAAAAACAATTTTTATTACAATTTTAAATGGTAGGTATCTATGGATAAACATGCCAATTGGGTGAAAATTATTGATTATTCTAATTACTTATGTAGAAGCTGGCAGTATTTGTACTTTGAACCTCGAGTTGTTTTATATATACGTATTGTTGGAACATATAGTAATATACATGATGTAAGTATTTAATAATTGTTTGGATAATAAAAATTACTTTACTAAATTTATAAACTTAATAAATATTCATAATTTAATAGATGTTTCACCTATTAATCTTTAAAGCTTATTTCACTCATAATAGTGAAGAGTTATTTAATGGAATAATTATACCTACTCAAAATGTAGCAATAACGAAACAGAGTGCTTGTGTAAATGAAGGTGTTAGCAGGTAAGCAATTATTTTATAAATTAAGCTGTTTTTTAAAACATTTTATTTATTTTATATAATTCAAAAAAATTGCATAAATAATATGCTAAATAAGTATATACTGAATTATTTTCATGGTTATTATTCCTTATAAACAAAGAGTATATAATTCCAAATATTGCACATATATGCATATATTTTCTAATGCTAGTAGTGGTAAACCGATGATATTCTAAATTATACAGACAGACTCCTTGATTTTAGATCATCTACCTTAAAATTATAAAAGATTTGTACTAAAAGGCTTCAATTTTGCTTTTTGTAACTAGTCATCTAAATCTATGTATTTATGTATATCTAAATATTTATATGTAAATATTTATGCCAAAACATATTCATGCCAAAACATATTTATGCCAAAAGATATTCAAAGATAAAACTAAAAATTTAATATCAAAACATACTATTTTGTTCTAAATTAATTATTTTCTAAAAATATTTTGGTAATCTAATTTTTTATGTCATGTGTTTTAGATTCTCCAGCTTTAAATGCCAGCTGATATTGTACTGTTATCTATCTTAAAATTTAATACTTTACTTTTTATTTTTTTTAAATGTTTAAATATGTAATATATTAATAATATTTTTAAAAATTACGAATAAGATGTAAACAAAATGGTATTTTGATCTATTGCCCTTGAACCTCTTATGTTTTTATATATTAAATAAATTAATTATTAAATGATTTATATAAAATTTGATTACAGAAAACGTAATACATTGCTGAATGGAGATTTACAAAATTATGATTGGGAACGTGGTTATACATGTCATCAACTTAATACAGGTTGTATTCAAATACAACTTGGACAACCTTACATGATCGATTCTATGCGGTATTATACTTTAAAATATCAAAAAATAATTATAAAAACTATATTTTATATATATAATTATTTTTAGTTTATTATTGTGGGATTGTGATGACAGATCTTATTCTTATTATGTCGAGGTTTCTGGTGATGCGGACTCGTGGGAAATTATTGTTGATAAAAGAATGGAATTATGTCGTTCTTGGCAGGTCTTACATTTCAAGCCAGCTCGTGCTGTTGTATTTATACGAATAGTTGGAACAAATAATACTGCTAATGGTGTGGGTATATAATTCAGATATTATATATATTCTAATATTAACTAAAATTCTAAATTATATTATAATTTAGACTATAATTTACTTATGTCATATTATTATATTTTTAAACCCTACTTGACTTTTTAATTGTACTTTTAATTTTTAGGTTTTTCATTGTGTTCATTTCGAATGCCCTGCTCAAGTAAATAACCTAAATTAACAAATTTTTAGTATTAAAAGTTGTTATCAACAAATCCAACTTTGTCAGAAAGTTTACCACCATTATAATTACCTTTGGTTGTTCCAGATACAATTGAATTTAATAACGAGCGAATCATTTTTTAATAATCTTGAAATAAATGACTGTAAATAGGGAGTGGTAGAAAAATGTATTAATTTATTAATTTTATGTTTAAATATAAAATATTTTTTACTATAATTATTTAATTACAATTAGAAGCACAAATTGTTTACTATTTTTGATTATATATAAGAATTTAATGTACAGTATAAAAATTTTAAATAATATAAAATCAAAATAAATATTAGATGAATTATTAAATAATACATTATTTTAATAATTGAATACTAACATTTCATATAGTTTTTCTAACAAATCAAAAACAAAATTGTATATAAATAAGTTTTTAATCTTCTAGTAAAGTGAGTTTATTTTCTTTTTCATGAAATAATGAATATTTTTTAAAACATTTATTTGAAAAAGTACTTTTTAAAAATATGTTTCGTAAATTAGACAATATTATATGTGTAAATAAAAGTACATTCACTAATTTATTTATAAGAATTGTGAATTTGTTTATTACATAAAATAATTTCCTTTAATTCATATAAATTATGTGAATATTAGTATTTAAGAAAAATATGAATACATTAAAAAAAGTATTTTATAGTTAGTTTTAAAATAACCAATTTAAAAGACCTAAAATTATTATAAATTTTTATATTACAATAATTTATTGTTAAAAAAATTATATAATACTAATATAAATTATTTTAATACTTTAAAATAATTATATCAAAGAATATAAATTTGAGCAATATTTATATTAAAGATATACTTGTCACTATGTCAGACTAATAAATAATTTGAAATTTATTCAATTGTGCAATTAATTAATTATTAAACATTATTTACAAAATGATTTAAATAGTAATTAGCGTTTTTAATAGTACAACTATTTATTATTTATTATTTAAAAGTATTGGTAAATCAATTGGCATCATTTCAAAATCAAACTATATGTAACAGTCACGTGAGTTAATATATTGCGTTAATAAATTTAATGTAAAATAACACAATGGTTTCATAGATTATCAAAAATAAAAATTTAGATGGAAATGATAATCAAAATGACAAGTCAAAAAAATATTAATTACAATTTATATAAAATACAAAATAAATTATTAATATCTTTTATTCAAAACGTGATTAATTACAAACAGAATAAAATTATTAGATGTTATTTTCAATGTTCGTTTTGCAGATGACAATGATTAAGATAGTCGAAGATCTATTATAACAAAAACTTTTCTATTTTAACATCTTATATTATATCTTTCTATTTTATCTATTATAACAAAAAATAGAAATCCAAAATGAATAAGTGATTAACAACTAATATTTTTATATTTGCTATAAAACAAAATTGCTAAAATCAACCGTTTTTATTAATTTTTATCAATAATTACAAAATATAATTTTAACAATAAAATAATTTAAAACTATAAATAGAAATATTATACTCTTTCATAAAGAGTTTAAAAGAAATATATTTTATAATACAATTTAAATTTAATATTTATATTTTAATTTAATATTTTAGTACTAAGATTTCAAAAAAGAAAAAGAAAAAGATGGTCTGAAAATGAACATTATTGAACTAACGAAATTTTATGTAAATGTTACATTTTACGAGTACTATTTGAAAGTATTTATGAATATCTGTAATGATTTTTAACGAATATGACAATAACAGCCATATATGAATAATTTATTTCTATTAACATTTTTGTCCATTATTTAAAATTTTTTTTTATAGTTAATTGTTGCTACTTTAAATTTTTCCACATACTACCTTTATTCCATATTTGTTGCTGAGGGCTAAATAAGATGCACTTTTGAAAAGCACGTATTAAATATTAGGCGTAGAAAGATTTAAAAACTGACTTACAATTGGACAATAAATATATACAAGAGATTTTATTGAGTTCAATTTAAATCTACCAAAACATTGTATAAAAAATTTTATTCATTTACATAAATAAATGGTAGATAACATACAATAGTCAAATTCATACTGAATAAAAAATCGTTGAATATAAATTCTAGAATTTAAAATGAATATATTTAATATACTTTTAGAATTTTTATTTTAAATCATTAAATTATAATTTTAGTATGTTTAGTAGAGCTATGAAAAATCAAAAGAAACCTATCAACTTGGATCATAAATTATTCTTATTTTATTACATTTTTTCAGTTGTTTCACTTATATTGTTGTCTTACATTTTTAATTAAGTTTAATTTACGAGTTTAATAATTTGATTTTTAATGTTGCATAAACTAGATAATGGTGAATACATTTTTATTTTATATATTATAAGATTTTTAGTTATAAAATGCATACGTTCTTTCAGAGAAGGTTGGTGTATAATTGATTATCGTCTTTTATTTTAGATAATGTAAATATATTTTATTTAATACGTTTATTAGGCCTCAATATTAAAGTATTAAAATAACATTAAGTAAATAAAGTGATATTGGATTTTAAATAAAATTACACTTAAATCAATAATATTATATATTTATACATCCTGAGGCTCGTTCGATTAATTAGTATTGAAATGTAGATTAGTAATAAGTCTAGCAGAAATGGCGCGTAAAAATTATATTTTTAGACAGATACCTATTATACATATGTTGTTAAGTTTTTATAAGACATTAAATAATAGACAATATCAATAGGTAAATAATTTTTATTTTTGCATCTATTTATCAATTTTTAAACCATATTATTTATAAAGTACCACCAATTCGCGTTTTTTAATAATCATTCGTCCCTATGCTTGGATTTTCGAAACTTGTTAGATCTTATTTAACATTAGTTACGTTTCAATATCAATTCTAATGTCTATTCTGATTGAATGCCAGACTTATCTGATTGTTTTACGTATTCAATAAGTAATAGAGAATTTTTGAAAGATGCAGAAAGGATTTTAAATAAAGTTTATCAAATCTTATTTATTAACAATGAGGATACTAAAAAATTAAGATTCTATATTCTATATAAAAAAATATATATTATTAATCCGTATTTATTTTAATTATCGAATCCATAAAATGTTCGCTAGCATCTGCTATAGTTTTTCGTTCTAATTTTGTATTCGTTTATGAATTTTGTAAAGTTCATTTTTCAACTTCTGCTATTATAGCGAATACTAAATGTGTGTTGTAGTCTCTCCTAAGCTATATTTTTTTAATAATATGATTGATCAATTTTTTATAATAGTTTTTTATAGTAATTATTCAACTATATTTTACTCCTATCAATAGTATATATACATAATTTTTAACCGAAAAATGTTCTCATTTGTCATACGAACTTTTTTCTTCATTCAGTAGATTGACAATTTTTATAAGTATTTGTAGTTTATAGCCTCGATAAATCCATCATCTACGTAGATTCTAGATTGTACAGTGTTCAAGTATATCTGCTTAACTATACCCGAAACTACTGTTCAGTTTCTAAATTTTGAGTATTCAAGTTATATAATTTTGACAAATTAAATTAACAATTATCAATAAAATTATTATATTAATAAAATATTAATAAAATTAATAAAGATATTAATAAAATTAACAAACAAATACTAATAAAATTAACAATCATTTGAGCACTCTTACTCTTCTTAATATTGAGCAAGTTATTTTACGTTTTGTTATTCACCATTATAAACAAATTGAAGTTTAAATTACTCTTTTCTTTTCAGGTCTTATATAATATCGAACATTATAGTCTTTTTAATTATACGAAAATATTTAAATACTATTTTGCAGAATGAGAGTGATTTACCATCATCATTCTTTTTATATGATTTATACTCACCGTAAGGTTAAAGAAGTTTTTTTTTTAGTTTTCTCCTTGAATTCTTTAAGTTTGTCTGTCTTGATGGTTTCGGCTTTTTTCGACACTGTCATACTTTTTTGATACTGGTTTTTGATACTTTTTTTTCGATACTGTTATTGACTTTAAACTAATCTGCTTAATATCGAAGATTAACATAATTAAAACTTGGATATTATATTATTTTTTAGTAACGGATAGCTGATGTCTACAAACTACTACGACATAGTTGACAGAAATTCTTAGCTTGAATGCTTAACCAGTAAATGGCATTATTTTACTTTCGTAATAAACAATTCGATACTTTATCATTAATCACTAGTAAACCTAAATATCCAGTTTTAGGTAGCTTTTTGGTGTTTTACATTTCGAGTTATAGTACATTTCTAAATCTTATTATCATTTCATAGTATAAATTTTCTAGACAAAGCAGTGTGCAACAGATTGTTTTTTCATTTTCATAAAAAAATGGATCGTCATCTTTCTACTTTTGCATGTGCGTGAGCCTAAAATTCAATGAATTGGTTATCCATGTTATATATACTAGCTTTTAACTATCAAAACTGGTGCTTACAGTCGATTTAAATATAATTTTAAATATAATCTATTCATAAATACAAATTAAATATTGAGTAAATGCCTGTATATAAATAAAGTGTATTAATATAATATGTATATATATATATATATTGTATATGCAAAATTAAATCTAAAACCATAATTTTAATTATTAGTTTAATAATTAATACACATTTTTAAATATAATTACTGAAAATTTAATTTGTAACATTGTAATAGAAATTTCATATTTTAATAAATTTAAAAGCAATTTAAATAAATTTATTTAGAAATTAATATTCTACCATTATTGATACTTATTTAAACATCATATAGAATTTTACATTGTTTTACACATATATGATTGATGCAGTACTTTCATTGGTCAGATATAAGTGGTTGTGCCTTTGCAGTTAATTAATCATATATTTTGCAGTTAGACTAGTGTAGATATTCCAGATTATAGCAGACGATATTACTTCGTCATTCATAAATTTGTTTTTTTTTTAAATTTTCAAAATTTAATAGTTTTCTATATTACTATTTTTAAATGTTTCCCAAGCAAAAAATCTTTCCATAAATTTAGTATTTATACACATTGTTTTTGTTCGGTATTTAATGAAATCGATTTGTTTTACATACCACAAAGCTAAAGTATCCATCATTTATTAGGATTGACGTGCTGTTTTCCGTATTATAATTATGGATTCTGAAAAAAAAAGCGTTCCTTACTCTCAAAGTGGCAATAAAGAGCAAGATGATGTTAGAATTTAAAATTTACTTAACTTTATATTTGAATTTTTTAAACAATTCGATTATTTAAAATTCATTATTTTTAATGCTAAGTTTATATTTTATTTCACAATATACTTTTTATATTACAATATACACAATATACAATTAATAGTTAATCAATTATATACATATCAACAATTTTAATATAATATTTTAACACATATATTTTCTAATAAATGTTCAATGTTCCTTCTAGAAAATAAGTTTTTTAAAATTTTGACAGTAGAAAATTTCATGTAAATTTACCCATTAAACTAATTCATTAAAACTGAAAGATATATTTATATAATATGATATTTATTTATGTACTTGGTAATATAATTTTTAAACGTTTACAATTATACTTTTAATTTTTTAGAAGTTATTGCAGCCATTTACTTATATACTTCAAGTACCGGGAAAGCAAATAAGAGGAAAACTTGCACATGCTTTTAATTTTTGGTTAAAAATATCAGCAAAAAAACTTGATGCTGTTGGAGATATTATAGAAATGTTACATAATTCTAGCCTCTTGTAAGTAAATTGAATATAATTTGTCTTTTATAATAATAACTTTTAATACATTACATTGTAGAATAGATGATATTCAAGACAACTCTATACTTCGCCGAGGAATTCCAGTTGCACATTCTATTTATGGAGTTGCTAGTACTATAAATGCTGCTAACTATGTATTATTTATTGCATTAGAAAGAGTGGTTTCTCTCAATCACCCAAAAGTTTGTTTATTATAAATTTTAAATCAGATATAAACATTTATTAACAAAATTAATAATTTACCTTTCGTTTAGGCTACTCAAGTATATACAGAGCAACTCTTAGAGCTTCATAGAGGTCAAGGTATGGAAATTTACTGGAGGGATAATTTTATATGCCCTTCAGAAGATGAATATAGAATAATGACTATTCGTAGTAAGTAACAAAATTTAAATAAATTAATTTAATTAATTTTTTATACATTATATTAATATAATTATAATGTATTAATAGAGACTGGTGGATTATTTAATTTAGCTGTACATTTAATGCAACTTTTCTCAGAATGCAAAAAAGATTTTACTCCATTAGCAGGAATTTTAGGATTATATTTTCAGATTAGAGATGATTATTGTAACTTGTGTCTGCAGGAGGTAATATATTTTAAATTAGTACGAAATTAAATCTATTCTTTTTTTATGTGCCCAGTTAAATATTTTGTATTATAATTTTATCATTTAGTATACAGAAAATAAAAGCTACTGTGAAGATCTTTCAGAAGGGAAGTTTAGTTTTCCAATAATTCATGCTATACAAAGTGGTGCAGATGATGGACAAATTCTTAGTATCCTTTAAAACTTAATTGTAAGGATAATATTTTCTTTATTAATGTCTTCTTAACAATCAAAATAGATATTCTTCGTCAAAGAACAAAGAATGTTGAAGTAAAACGATATTGTGTAAATTTAATGGATAAATTTGGTTCGTTTGCATATACAAGAAAAATTTTATCCGATCTTGATAAGCAAGCTAGAGAAGAAGTTGAAAGACTTGGAGGAAATCCTTACTTAATAAGTGTTCTAGATGAATTAATTACTTGGAAACACTGTAAAAATTTTGAAAATTATGAAAAATTAAATAATTAAAAAAATTCTTTGCAGCTCAATAATAAATTATTTAATTGGTACATTTTCTTAAGAATACTATATATGTTCTATACAAAAACACAAAATTTAATTTGAAAAAAAAAATTGAAATATTGGGTAACCAATATAAATAATTTTACATTTTTATTTTTGTTAAATTTTAATATTTTTCATTAAAAAAATATTTACTTTCCATATGAAATTGACATATTTATTAAAATTAATGTAAAATATTTATATAATTTAATAATAATGGATAATGAATTATGACAAGTTATATAATAAGCAGCGTACATTAAAGGATGTATGTAATTATTACATATTGAGACCCATAATGATAAGCATTTTAATATGTGCAAAAACAAAAATAGAAAGATAAAACTAAATAATAAAATAAGTTTTTGATAAGTTGGTGAGAGTGCAAAAGAAGAAAACCCAAAAATTCTTTAAGAATATTTAAAATTAAGACATTCGTGTTAGATTATAAACAAAATAATCAGCAAAGGTATATGACATATTTGCTATAGAAGATGAAAAAAAATAGTGTTTACCATTTATAAAACTCAATCCTGAAATCATCCTGAGTATACAGGAACAAATAAAATGGAAGTCAATAATAGTTTATACTTATAAACTACATATTTTCTATTATATACCGATTATAATAGAATAAATATTATATATCTCGTAAAATTTCTCTTGGTTATGAAATTTCATGTCAATTAATTAAAATAGAAACAAGAATTGAGTTTAATATATCTGAAATAATTTAAAAAATAAGAAAATTAAACATAGTAAGTGATGATATTGATGTAAATATTGGAAAAACATGTATACATTTGTAAATATAAGCATGCCAGAGTTGAATATTTGAATATTTATCTTATATATTTGATTAATACATTCAAAGTATCATTTCTTAATAAACAAACTGACTCTGAAAATTCCATTCCTCAGAGTATGAAAAGTATTCAGCTGAATGCGTTTAAGAAAGAACAAAATTACTCTATTATAAAAGTCAAATTTATTTTTAATATTCTGTATTTACTAATTATTTAAATAACGTTTACTTAAATATTTTAACATATAATATATTTTTAAAAAGTGATATTACTTTAAGTACATAATAATAAATGTCAATTTAAATTGAAATTCTATTTAATAAATAGAAAAATAATTTTCTAAAATATATGATGTATTTTTATTATTTGATACGCATTATTTTTTAAATATATTATTTATATGCAAAAAGAATTTAAAAGAAAATCTAAATCTATATCTTCCATGGTATTCCGACATATTTATAGTAATATTCATATTTATGGTAATAAGTAATATTGAAGTTTAGATAATTATAATATTTAATACAAGATCAAATTTGTATAACAATTATAAAATCAAAATTTAGAAATACATTTTTTAAAATATATTTTATTATAATAAAAAGAAATTTTGATATTTTTTTTGATTTTTCAAATATTTTTATTAAATTTTATTTTATCTTAAATTATTATTTTTTATTATCAATATTAATTATCTTGAGAACTTTTTTTATAATTATTCTTTCTAAATCTGTATTCTTCAATATCTTACTTTGGATTTGAATAAAGTTTATTTGGCATTATTTAATTATATCATTTATATTTATATATACATCATGTTTTGATCATTTATACTTATTTATGTATCATGTTTTGATCATTTAAATTTATATATTTATATATGTATATAATTTTAATTATTTATATCATTTCTATATGTATCATATTTTTTATTATCATATTTATTAGAAGTTTCAAAAAAAAACCTCTTAGTTTTCCTTTATTTTTTATTTATATAGTAACTTTTAATTAATTTATTTATTTAGTAAATATTCGCAGCATATTAATAAGAAAATATATTTAAAAATAAGAAAAGTATAGTATAGTATTATATAGTATAGTATAGTTAAGTACTTTAATCTAAGATCCTTTTGCTTTTTATTCTTTTTTACTTTGTACTATGTTATCAATGTCATTATTTACCTAATAAGATGCGAATCCTTTCAGATGTTTCAACTCAGTTTTATTATGACTTATCGATATTCCTGTTCAAATGGTAATATCTGTATTTTTTCCGTTTTTGTAATTTAAATGTTTAGACAATAGTTAATATTTCAATATTGTAAGAGTTATCTTATTACTGGCATAAAAGTTTCTATTTTGCTTAATAATTTCTATGATTTAAAATATAATATTAAAATATAATATAATATATATAATATATAATAATATAATAAAATATAATATATAATATAATATTCTTTTATAACTTTTTTTTTGCATTTTTTTCTCAATTTTATATCTATTAAATAGTTTTATAGAGACCGGTTTTTCGTTTTAGTAGTTATTTTATCTGTAGAAACAAACTTTATTAAATATTTTTGTCCTACGACTATAAGAAATTTTTTCAGTCACTTTGCTTTTTCATTACTATGTATGCTATGAAGTTTTCGTACTTATAATAAAGTAATATAATTAAATTTATCCAATTTTTAAAGTTCAAACTATATTTAAAAACTTTCTGGAAACGTCCTCTTATATATAAATAAAATTAAAAATATATTTTTGATGTTTTTACAAATAAAAATAATGTTTAGATTTAAAAGAATAAAAACTACAAATAAAATTTTTACGATTTTCATTAAAAAACTACAAAAAAATTGTTACCTTTAAGACAATTACATTTATAATTATTAAATTGTTTAATGAATTTTCTTGCGCTCGTTTATAATTTAAATGTTGTATTAATGTTAAATTACATTTTTGCTATGATCTTAATCTTACATATAATACAATTATCTTGATTTATCACAGCATCTTCAATGTTTCCAAAGTTTAAAAAAGATTCTAACATGTATTTTAGAATAATAAAAATATTAATACAAATGTTTACATAAATATAATATAAGCTTTTTATTAAAATATAAAAAATTCATCTATTAATTAATATTTTATACATACATATGTATGTATATATATATATGCGCATGTGTGTGTCATTTTTAAATAGCATATATGTAATATTGTTAATTCTTTAATTATGTGGCAAGGAAGCCACCATCGACTGGAATGTTGGCACCAGTTATCATGGAACTGCGATTGCTTAGGAGAAATACTATAGCATCGGTTATCTCATCCACTTCTGAAATTATAAAAAAATTTGAATAGTTAAAATAAAATATTGTTATAAATAAACACAATTGTATTTGTTTTAATACTTTAATTTTTTTATATATAATATTATTATTGTTATTAAAAAAATATATAGACGTATGTATAATATATGACAGCTAAAATCTTAAATTATTTAATACATAAAATAAAAAATTTATCTTTAAATTAATTTTAATTAAACTATAATAAATAATAAATAACGTAAATGTATAATAAATGTAATATAATAAAAATGTATAATAAAAAAAAAACATAAAAAAATAATTTATAAATATTCATGATGAAGTCACAGATTCGTTATTGATCTGTAGAAATAGATTGTATATTAAAAAATGATATGAGAACTTTGATTTAATTTTTATTAATAGATTTTAAAATAATTTTCATACAAGTTAAATTACATACAACCAATTATCAATGGAGTTAAATCGAACATTTTAAAATATTTTTTTGTATTAAAAATAGCTAAAAATTATAAAATTTAGTACATTTACTTTTAATGTTCATAAGATTGTTATTTATATCATTGATTGACTGGTTCTAACCATATTCCGCAATGTCGAAAAGTATAATATTGGATCATAAAAACATTCTTTTATTATAAATCCAAAGAAAAATTTTGTTTATCTTGTAACTCCTTATTATATATTATAAAATAAATGGTAAATAAATTCAACAATAATTGAGGTAGATATTAAAATATTGCATTCTACAAACATAAATTATTTTAAATTGCAGAAATTAAATAAGATAATTAAATTTATAATAATTTTTTTTAATTTAATTTTTTGAACTGTTATTAAATGTGTTATTATTTTGATGTCAATTACTGCATATATATATATATATATATATATATATATGTATATTATTGGAGCCTTAATTTAAGTATTTTGTTTAAACGTTAGTTAAAATTAAAAAAAAAGTTAAAGTTATAATTAATTATTTAATTATAAAAAATGATATTTTTTGATCACTGAATTAAAATGAACATTAAAACAAAAACAAAATTTATTTTAATGTGATGGTTTTTTGATATTATTTTTTGTTATTTAAAATAAAATACGATAGTATTATGTTATATTTGTTTCTACATAATTTATATAATTTTTAGTTGTTTCTATATCTCTAATTTTTATTTTTATAACATTTTCAAATCTTATTTCGTAATACAAAATAATCACCTGCAAATCGACCTAATGGTATTTTATTTAACATTTTCTGAGATTTTGTTGCATCATTCCATCCAAGTTTTCCCATGTCCGTCATAGTAACAGTTGGATTTACAGTATTTACTCGAATTTTATGAGAACCAAGTTCTAATGCCATAGTTCTAAAAAATCAAATTAATGTTTAAAATTTGTTTCTGCATTTAAAAAATAATCCGTTAATTGTATAACTTTCTTTTTAAACATAAATAATTTATTATTAATATTAATTATTTAATATATTTATATTTACTTTGTTAATATATCAACTGCTCCCTTAGAGGCACTATAAACTGTGTGATCTTTTAGTGCACAACAGCTTGCTTGGGATGATACATTGACAATACTCCCTCCGACTTTTCTTTCTATCATATTTTCAACAACTACTTGTGAAACATTAATAATTGATTTTATGTTAACATCAAAAGTTAAATCGCAGTCTTCTGGTGTCACAGACAAAAATGGATTTAAACATGCTACACCTGCATTATTCACCAGTAAATCAATTGGTAAAACATTTTTTACTGCCTCTCGAGTTTCTTTCCAATTACGTAAGTCTACACAGATAGTTTGGATATTTGGTTCTTGTTTGGTTAAAATATCAAGATTCTTTTTGGTTTTAGATAATGCTATAACAGTTGCGTTGTGTTTTGATAAACGTAAAGCCAAATTTTTTCCAATTCCTAATTATTAAAAATTTATTAAAGCATTATTTTTATTTATTTATTAATATATAGATTATTATAATAATATTTAAAAATTAGAGAGACGAAAAAGCTTTTAATTGTAAGTTAATTTTATTAGAATATTTACCATAAATATCTATATAAACAATTTAATATATAAAAGCGTTTTCTTCTATTTCAATATTATTAAAATAAACCTTATTACTAATATATAATACCTCGTTTTCATATTTTTTTAATATTATTTAGATTATTATAATACTATTAAAGAATTATAGAGTAGAAAAAGCTTTTAATTATAATTTTATTTTATAACAATATTTATCATTAATATCTATATAAACAACTTAATATATAAAAGCGTTTTCTTCTATTTCAATATTATTAAAATAAACCGTATTACTAATATAAAATACCTCGACCTGCTCCTGTGACAAGTATACGTTTTCCTTCAAAACTAATGTTCATAACGAATAATTTAAATATTGTTATTTACTAATCTATATGCTAGTTGTTTGCTCCAGATTCCTCTGCTATACTGGAAAATTTTGACCTATTCCAGTTACATAAGATCTCTGAATCTTTGAAGAGGGGATTAGTGTAATGGCTGTAAGTACAACATTAAAAAAATAAAGAATAATTGTGATAGTAGGTCTTTAATTTTTATTTGAAATGTAATTTTAAATGTACGTATATTTACATATATTCAAATTTTATTCGGAATTAAATTTTAAATGTAGGCATATATAATATATATATATATATATATATATCTACATATTCAATAATATAGTATTATATGTAAATTATAAATAATTTATAGTCATTGAAATTTTGTACATTAATAATAAAAATACTTTAATGATGCTTATAAAATTAAATATTACATTTATTAATAAATTAAATAAAATAAGTTATATTTTCTTGATATTAAAATTTTCTAATTATATTTATTATTTAATTATGATTAAATTATTTTAAAATTTTCAAAAAAGTCAATTCCATTTCAACGTATAACGTCTTTTAGTGTACGAAAAATTTAATTTAACATAAGTTCATCTAAATAAAATATTTTGTACCTTATATTGTGAATAAATTGAAAACCATATGTTGCATATTTATCTGTATAATTATTATATGATTGAATATTGTATTATATTAAATGATTATGAATCAAATTAAATTTTTAACTAAATATCTGAAACAATTTGTTTAAAATAAATATAAAATAGTTATTGTTTACTTTTTTCTTTTAATCATATCACTAAATTAATAATTTATAATTATTAATTATACACATATTAAAATATATAAACGGACATGAAAAAATATAGGAAACAAGCATTCAAATAAATAACACATAATTGGTAATTTTAGTTTTTATCTTAAAAATCGTATAATTTTAGTTTTTATCTTAAAAATCGGATAATTTTAGTTTCTTATATTAAAACAAGCTAGTAATTAACTTAAAACCACTTATGGAATTTATTATGAATATAGTCGGTATGTTATATTCCAATAATATGTATTCAAATAGAAAGAAATATATATTTTATACAGCTCAAATATAGTTTTTGTAATCTTTTTTTCTACCTTACAACTATGCTGTTTATACTTTTCTGTATATCAATAAAAATATATTTATAAAAAGTCTACAAATAATATTGTACATTATATAAAAGGATAATTCCATCTGTAAAAGAGGGAAATATAATTTTAATCATATTTTTCAAACTTTTCCAAAAAATGAGTTAATTAACAATGAAACTAAAATTTATATTTTATAGCAATTTATTGTTAACTTATTATGAAACTATATGTTTTTCTAAATATGCTTTAGAATTATCAATTTAAGTTTTGAATATTATACTGTTTGAATTGAATAAATTAGGAATTAAATATTTCATATTTTCTAATAATATAATACATAAAGTATTGAAAAATGATGTAATTCTAATTTTGTATATTACGTTTTTAAATTAGTTATTTAATAGTATCAACAATTAAAGTTCTAAAGTGTTTTATGTATTATCGATGTATGCAATATAAAATAAAGTAATAGTAAAACGATCGATTTGTTTTCATATACTTTTTTTGAATTTAAATTGAATAATTAGAATAATCTTTTTTTCATCTTTTTATATCTATTTTAGATATATGAAATTACTATATAATAATACTCAATAAAAATTCTTTCTTGATATTACTTTAAGAGAAATTTATTCTATGATGGAATATTTAAAAATAAATTATACGTAACCAATCGTTCATTGTTTTTATGATATTTATATATTGATATTAATAATAAAGATGGCAAATAATAAGTAGTGCTGTAGTCGCTTAAACAAGAGAAATGTGAGAAGATAGTATAATGATAAGTGTACAAGTTATGTCAAACTAAGTCTTATCAGACTGTTCGGGCGCGAAACCCGAGTGTGAATTCTCCCCAATGATGGTATGAGGGAGAAACAGATAGTGGAAGTGTTGAGATAGCAGGGTTAAAAAATCGTAAATTAACGGGGCCTGGGTGATGCCGATCAAAAGAGATATTTATTGAATTTATAACAATATTAGATAGCGCACGCAGTTATTTATACAATGAATAATACTATTATTTTTAATATTGTGAAGAGCCGCACCTTCACGAGACGCGTA
>JAPYYT010000742.1:0-39162 GCA_030522565.1 Ceratosolen corneri | reverse complement strand
GCACCAAGTCGCGTGCGACACACGCATAGTCCTCTGAAGAAAGAGAGGCGACGATATGCTCGGCGGAGAGGGAGAAACACGCGAGCAGCGCCCCGTGGGGCACTGACAAGTCGAGGACGCATGCGTGAGGCGTGACTGGCTCCTGCATTTTGTAGATTAAACGAGACTTGTTGCTAATATGTTGGAAAGAGCGGATTGTTGTTGTTGGCGTTGAGGGCTGCGCGTATATCGGCTTTCAATGATTAGGCAGATAGTTGTTTAGTATGTGGCCCAATCGTTTGGTGAATGATCGTGAGCGTTGTGTTTGTCGCAGAACCACCACATGTTCGCCGATTTAGAATGTGCTCGAGCGATAGATGAAGAAAAGGGCCGTTGGTAATCGTCCAGCAGGATCGCAGGATCGAGGCGGAGCCAGGTATTGTTAATTATCTGCGCGATCCTTAATTAGAGCTTTTAGAATGCGTGGAGAGGGCTGATGAGCGAGTAGTCGAGAGCTCGGTGATCGGTACCTTTCGACTTTGGTTAGCTTTTTCCGTGGGACATTCGTCTGGCACGAAATCATTAAGGACTAAAGCATTGATAAATGATCGCTTGTCTTTGCTGAATGAGAGTTAAAGCTTCCTTTTAATGATCGGAGGAGAAACAAAAGCCGGTAAAAAGAGCGTTGGCACTTTATATACACTTCTTAATTAGTTAACGTCGTAATTAGCTATTAAGTTCTTACTTTGGATTGTGTACTTATAGCCAGTTTTATGGCCAAGGATCAACGAGATGTATTATCTATTATTGTGATCTCTTGATTGTTTTCGCAGGCCATGGACGATTTTGATGAAATGTTAAAGCTGTATCCTGAAATGATTCTTACCTCGAGGTCGCCGCCTTCTTGGAAGGGACTTTTATCGATAAAAAATGGCCACATAAGCTGCGAAATGAAGGTTAAGGTAAAGCTAGTGGTTCCATCGTACCCAAGATTGGATGATGCCTTGATACAGTTTGGAGGAAGTATCGCATATGTGTTTGGTTCGACGTTTAAGAATCAGCTAGAATCGATAATGAAAACGTCTGAATCGGTGCCTTGTTTTTTTCAAGAGTTAACAAAAATCATTGTATGCTTGGGTTATATTTTTAAATTGCTTTTAAAATTATCGACTTCATAACGACACGTTAATTGTTGTTCGATAGGAAAATCTGCTGGATGAAAATCAAGAGAAGGAATTTTCAGTTGGTGCAATTGACACGACTGCTAGAGAAAAGCTATTGAAAGAGCTGGAAAATATCTTATCAGAATACTCGGTAAAATATTAATGTACTGATAAATTTGTTGGGCATTGGGCTGGAAATTCATATGTCCGATATCATTTTATAGTGCGTGGATTTTTCATCTACTAAGAATCTAAATGCAGTCAAGCTCACTATGAATGATGTTTCAATAATTGTCAAGCCAATGGTGAATTCGGTGGGTAAACATTCTTGGAGAATATTTTCTTCCAACCTACCTGAATTACCTAGTTTTGCTATCAATGAAAAAAAATCTTGGTCATTAAAAGAGATTGGCAATATGTTTCAAAAGCAAGTTGATGTGTTGGAAGATACTTGGGAACAGTTGCGCAGAATTGACAAGTAATTCACCTTTGTCATTTAGTTATTATTCGTTGAAATTTCAGAGATGCAGAGATTTTGTATCTTAAATTAGTTTAGTTATTGTTATGTTACAGATCCAGTCGAGCCAAAACCATATCATCTTTATCGTAGAATTTATTTATCACCATCGCTATCCTGCCTGATAATGATTAATCCACTGCATCCAACTGGATATCCAATGATAAAATTGCTTGGAGCCCAAAGTGAAGTCGATAAGTTTAGAAATTTAATACAAGACGAAGGCACTATCGATGTATATTTTCAATATATTTTATTCGTGAAGACTTCACATTACGATAATGCGCTTAAATATTACAACGCTGATTGTATTACAGAGTTGGGATGAAGAATATAGCGTATACGAAAATCTTTTAGCATTATTAAAAATTGATGAATTTCCTACACGACCAAAGAGCCACGAACAGATCGAAGAAGGTATGGTTGGAGATGAAGAATGTTGTATATGCTTTTCAATGGAATCGGAAGATACTTTACTACCTGATGAAATTTGTAATAACGAGAGATGTAGACGTCATTTTCATTCTACCTGCTTATTTCAAGTATATGACCGTGCACATTAAAATAACTCGTAAAAATTTTACTTTAATTTCACTTCAAATTATTTATTTCAGTGGTTGCAAGAGCTAGTCACAAATAAAATAGTATTTAATAAAATTTTTGGTTCATGCCCTAACTGTGGAGAGGAAGTGTCTTGTAATATTCCATCTAAATAATCTGGTGAGTTTATCAATGTGAAATGAAAAAATAATATTTTTTATCAAGAAATCTAAAAGTGTCATTTAAATCCTAAAATAGTTTCTTTAATAGAACATTTAAAATTTTAATAGTTAATTTTTAGTGACCTTTTACAGAACTAAATGTTATCACTCAAACCCTGTAATTATCATTCGTATTCGTGGTCCTGATTACATGGATCGATCAATAATGAAGTTGAAATATTTTTACGGACTTAATAATAGAAGATGACGACGCTGATAATGAAACAATGAATAGATTTAAGAAATCGAAGGAAAGAATGAGCTAAATATGCGAAAAATCCATCATATTAATTCTTATTGTAACGAATCAATTCTAATAAATATTAACTATTATTATATATGGAAACATAAACGGATGTCACTTTGTTAAACTGTATTAACTGTAATTGGATGAAAAATATCAACGAGGGAAATTATTGATGTTTGTGAAATTTGAAGAAAATGATAATGAAGTGTCAGCAATTACAATTAAAAACATTGTAAAAGCATGTTAATAATTTGTACAGACTGAATTTGCTTTTTGCTAAGTAATATTTTTTAAATATATAAATGTAAAATAATTCAATCAAATTCTTAAGTATCACATTATAAGTTGATTCTATTTTAAAATAACTTTTCATAATAAAATATTCGAAAATAAACTTGAATTTAAGTTACAGTGCGGTTATTTTTTATAAAGAAAAAAATTAAATATATCTCGAATGTACCAAATATTCATATAATAAAGTTTTCTAAGTGAACTTTGCTACAATTTCATTTGTTGAATGTACTTATTTCTAATAAAATATTATTTTTATAGATTATTTTTGTATTTGTAAATTAATTATTTAAATAATTTTACTTATGTGATTTTGATTAAACATTATAAATACATTGGAATATAATTCTGAATGTTATATACATCTTTATCGATAATTCGTTAATATTTCAAATGATTTAAGTATTTAAACTATTTTATAAAAGATTATAAATATTTTTTATTCTTAAACCAGCACTCATATTTGATAAATAAAGTTGCATTGTATAAAATACATTGTAAACCATGTTTGGAAAAGCAATTTGTTTTTTCAAAAAATTAATAAACACGAATAGATACGTACTTCGAGAGAGCTTTAGAAAAACATTTTTTCCCTAAATAATGTATAAAATATAAACATTAGACGGTAAACTGTAGAAAAACGTGTATCAATTTTTAAATTCAAAACCAAAAAATACTGCGATGTTTAGTATGTAACTGTGATAGCCCGTAGATATATATTACAAATATAGTATTCTTTGACATTTATACATGTATATAAAATATATTAATCATTTTTCATTTATTTAATATTTATGATACCGATGAAAATTCTATCGATAAAAACTCAAATTTGCTTCCATGTTTTAAGTAATCGAATACCTATTGTTTTACATGTATATAAAATAGTTTTAGTTCGATAAGAGCATAATATGCCTGTATTGATGTTTAATTTTATTAAATATAATTTATATCATATAGCTAAGAAATCAAATACATGCATATTTGCATTTGATTGAATTTTCCTTATACCATTAGAAACATTATGTTCAATATTCGTTTTTGCTTATGTAAGAAATAAAAATTTATTTTAAATGCTAAATCATGTAACACATGAATTATGTATCAAGGAAAAAAAAATATATATAAAACGTGACTATACGTTGGTAAAAGGAAAGAAAATATAATAATTAAGATGAAGTTTATTGGTATTTCAATTATTTCACAAATTTATAAATGAAAATTAAATGCGAAATTAAGTATAAAAAATTTAATTGAAATAAATAAAAGTAAATATAACATTTAATAGAAACTTTTGATGCAAATGATATAAATTTGGATTGAAGTTTTCATTAAAAAATCTATACTTTTCTATATCGATATTTTAAATAGATTCAAGTTTTAAATTATAAAAATTTTAAATAATTTTTTTTAACAAATAATTTTATTAAATTCTCAATTTATTAAAATAAAATGCTTTATTTAAAGTCATTAAGTAAAAGGAAATAATGAAAATTTGACTAGATAACAAAACGATACATAATTTAAATAAATGAATAAACAATAAAAACTTAAAAAATTACTTATTATCTAAAAATATGATAATGATAAAAGTTTTTCTTTTGTACAAAGTTCTCTGCAATTTCATTAAATTTTGGAGTTCCACAAATTAAAATTAACGATGTCTCGGGTAAATAAAAATCAAGCATTCCATCAATTATTTTTGAATTTAGATGACTATTTATAATATTTATGCCGGTAATACTTGCAGTACCTGGAAAAAATGATTCATTTACTTGAACTTTGTTTTCTCGTATTACGAAGATAATATATTTGTCCAAGTATTATAAAAAGTCTTACTCTCTTGAGATAAATATAATGTACACTCAAAATTCCAATAATCTGATAAAATTCTCAATTCGTCTTTTAAAGGCACATGCGATAAAAATCGAAATCCTAACATCATGTTAACTTTTGTGTCTTCTAGTTCATCTTTTACAATAGATGCGGCTAATGGATAAAGGGCAGCAATTCCAGATCCGATACTTAACATAACAATATTTTTATAACTAAAAGAAGTTTATGTTCTTAAAAGAATAGATCTGCAGTTTATATTATATGGGGCACCGATGAGCAATGTTTAATCTATAAATACCTATTTCTACTATAATTGAAGTCCCCGTATGGTCCTCTGATAAAAAGTTCATCGTTAATTTTTAATTGTCTTATGTAAGTACTTGTCTCGCCGTATGGATAAAGTTTAATTAACAGATTCAGACTTCTTTGCTTCCAAGATATTGGAGTATATGGCTTTGTTGCGGTAATCAGTTTCATCATTATGTACTGACTTGGTAATAATAAAATAACATCATCTTTATTTTCTGAAAATTTATTCGCAACACAATTAATGTAAACTTAAATAATGAAATTACACAATCGAAGAAATACTAATTTTTAAACAGGACTAATGAGTATTACCTGATGCGCAATCAAGTTGAATATAAATACAATTTTCTGATCCCTCAACAATATTTTTAACAATAAACTTTTTATATCGAATAGGTGATAAATAGTTCTTAGTAGATTTTTTACTTTTATTGTATTTTTCCTTTTCCCATTCTTCCAACAATTTCTTGTGAATATCAAAAATGCAAGGATTACAGCCATTTCCACAGCAATCTTGCTCTACAGGTGTTTTAGGGCGAACATTATATTCAGTATCATCGAGCGATGTCATATTTCAATTAATTATCTGGATTTCAAGATACCATATTTCAAGCAATCTAAGCAAAATTTATATTTTCAAATATATCGAGTAATAATCGAAATTTATTACTTTATAATTTCTAATACAAAGATTCGCATAAACATAATTAGAAGGTCAAGTCGACACTTTGTCAAGGTATAATTACACAATGAGGCCTACGCAGTATTTACAATATTGAGAATAATTTCTGTGACTGCACTTTACGTGCGCCACAAACATTAACGAATCTGTACATTTGAGGTTTGAAAGTTTTAAAGTTTAAGCATTCATTGAGCATCAATATTTTTATAGCTATTTATCCAGAGAATAACGTATATATGTTTGTCTTGAATTTGTTAATATGCTTTTGATCCCTTAAATATTTTCTATAATTTAACTGTCAATTAAATAGGTAACACAAATCATAATGCATCTCCAACGTGCGTTTATATATAATTTTATATATATATATTGTTGCACCTTAAACTTTCTTTACAGAGTAAATGTAGATAATTGCATTGTCAACAGTGCTGTTTTGCAATTACAATCTGATGGAGCTGCGAGCAGAGTCGGGTATCAATACAGTTTATCACAGATTGTCATTCATAACCAAATACACGCTTTTTTTTTTAATAAATAAAACTCAAACACAATGCCCATTTCAATGACAATACTAGATTAAAAAATTGTAGCTTAAGTGATGCCGACATTATTAACAAACATTTATGCACGAATGCCACTTGAGCACTCAGTGACAGCTACAACCAATTACTTTAAAAATACAACCTAAACGTTATTTTTAGCTCTGGCTAATGAAAGTAAAAATCAGTTAAAAAACATAATCTATATCCGCGCACACACACACGCGCGCCCGCCCACATGAATTCGTATTTAATGGGCAGAGATTGGGTATCGACGAGAGGCACTTGATGGAATGAGAAGGGAGCTTTTTCTCATTTTATTGCAGAGAGAGAGAGAGAGTGGAGGAAGCGGTTGCGGATAGTGAGCTGTATAGTGAGAATGTGTTGGTGTCTCCTTTGTTGTTATTTACGAATTGGACGAGGAGGCGAATGAAAAATGCAGTGGGCGAATAGTGGAGAAGGAGGAAGCGAATGAAGGGAGGAATTGGGTTTAGCATTGCTGGGGAATAAAATGCTGATAACTTTTCGTATCTAACGTTGAAATTAATTATAATAGCGATAAATGTAGAGGCAGAAAGTTCTTAGTATCGCAAGTGAAAGTATTGAAGATTGTTGGCATTATGAACAAAGGCGCTTTAAAGTAGAAGGCACGCAATTATAAGCAATCATAAAGTTATTTTAGAGTAGGAGCGGTGAGCAATGAGCTACTTGCAGCAATGATACAGTAAAGTATGTGACGTTAAAATGTTTTTTTGCTGAGGTCATTGAATGGAAGTAGAAGGTAATAATTAATGTTATTCTGGACAGATTGTATTTGGATAATTGAATGAGAATTCATATTGCAATTCATTATGGAAGCACCGATTCAAGGATGGAAGCGATTTACATATATGGAACCATTGGCATTTGCTTTATTTTTTGCCTTCTCTGTGTCAGGTAATTATTAATAATAATAATATTAATGATAATAATGGCCATGATCGATTGAGAATTTATGCCAGTAGTGTTGTAGTGTATTAATTTCATAATTGACAGTTACGTGTAGTTTATTCAAATTTTTAAAATATTTCATTACGTTCTTACAATGCGATGAGTTCTGACAAAAGTATATAATTATGTAATTATAGATAATTTATAATAACGCTATATTGTACAAATGTAATGGCTATAATTTGTATAATGTATTACATTCAATATATTGTCAAGTCTACAGAAATATTATCCAAGTTTTATGGATAACAGACTGTTTTTTTTTTTATTAAAAATTAATTTTATCTAAATAAGTAATATATTATCTGCACTTTATTTAAATAAGTGATATATTATCTATTAAGGATAAGAATAAACTAAAGTAATTTCTTTCTTAGATATTAAAATAGATATTAAATTTAAAAATTTAAAAATAAATATTAAAATGAAAGTCATTGATAAATAATGTAGCTAATTTAATAAAAGTCAAGTATTTATTATCTATATTGTTTCATGCATTATTACATACAAACACACACACAGAGGCAAACATTTGCACTCACACTTTTTGATAATTATTTTTTATAATTTTTACTTTAGCCAAATAAAACAATGCGTCTTAAGATAATTATAATAGAATGATTGAAATATTGCATTTTATCTTTTATTTTATTTGCAGACAATGTAATGACTGATTTTATTGTATATCGAACATGTAAGAGTATATCAAGCTTGAACAGTAGCGAGTGCAATATTCTACACGAAAACAGTAGTAGCAAAGAAGCAATAATAGTAGAAAAATTAGTTCAACCACATGTAGGCCTTTTGTTAGTGTTAAAATCGTGTATCGAAACGATATTTCCAACAATAATGTCTCTTTTTCTTGGCCCATGGAGCGATAAAAATGGTAGAAAACCATTGCTTATCTTTCCATTCACAGGTATGTAAAAATACACATTGATGCACAATTTCACACGACAACATTGTTATTTACTTTATTCTTAGTCAAACAAATATTTTATAATCAAACATTTATTATTTATTCAAGGCTTGGTAATATATTATGCAATACTTTCGTGCCTTAGTACCGTCAATGTGAATATATATTGGTTTCTGTTACCTTCTATACCGTTCTCATTGTTGGGTGGATTTCCTGCAATTTTACTAACATTTTTTTGCTACACCACGGACATATCAAATAATCAAAGCAGAGCTTGGCACTTAGCATGTCTAGACACGACATTGTTTGCAGGACTTCTAGCAGGATTATTTATAGGTCCAATTGTATTTAAACAGTATGGATATATGGCGGTTTTTTCACTATCGGCACTACTATGCTTTCTTGCGTTACTATATACAATCTTTC
Organism: Ceratosolen corneri; assembly: GCA_030522565.1. Taxonomy (NCBI): domain Eukaryota; kingdom Metazoa; phylum Arthropoda; class Insecta; order Hymenoptera; family Agaonidae; genus Ceratosolen; species Ceratosolen corneri. Next base: position 30,503 of record JAPYYT010000742.1, on the reverse strand, counting down.
TTGTGAAAGAAACGGTTGAGAATGATAATATAGTAAGTATCAATATAGCCTCTATATACAGAGACATATATAAGCAAAAATATTGTTAAATGATTGCCATTTGTTTCAAAAATTAGTATTAATGATAATTTATTTGTTAAATATTGAAAAATTTGAAAGATAATTTTTTCTAACTACGCTTTAATCAAATATTTCAATTATTTTTCAGCGAACCTTAAGAAGTGTATTCGACTGTTCCTTAGTCAAAGAATTATTTAATGCCGTTACTAAAGAAAGAGATGGATTTGACAAATATTTGGTGTGGAGCTGCATTTCAGCCATTGCTTTACACATTGTAATAATGGAAGGCAATTCCTCTATTTCATTTCTTTTTGCAAGTTCGCAATTAGGCTGGAATATCTCAGATTTCTCTATATACTCAGGAACTCATATCTTAATCTCAATAATTGGAATGCTATTTCTAATTAAATTTATTGGTTCATTTTTAAGTAATTATTTTACCACACAAATGTACACACATGTATATATATATATTCATATATCATATCGCCATTAATAAACAAAGTATCTATAAATTGATTTTCAGAATTTCCCGACACCTTAATTATTGTTTTATCGTGTCTATCGAACAGTGTAGCCTGTCTTATAAAAGCTTTTGTTTATAAATCATGGCAAATGTATTTCTCTTCGGCCATTGGAATGTTCAGCTCGACCGCTATTCCCATGATTAGAGCTATAATGTCAAAATCAGTTCCTCAAAACGACATAGGTCTGTTACACATATTACTAATTAACAATAATAATTTCAATATCAGCACGTTTAATATTTGCTTTATATTGCGTGGAAACAGGTAAAACATTTTCCTTAACCACTACAATGGAGATGATAGTTCCATTTGCCAGCACACCAGTGTACATATTCATCTATACGCACACCCTAAATCAATATCCCTGCCCGGTATGGTTTTTGTCTGCGGTACTACCAATATTAATCATTGTACTGGCAATTATTATCGAGCATAGATGGAGAAAATTAAAAAACACAGAGTACACTCCATTCATGGGTAATATCAATTGACAGGAATCGTTAATTTTTTATACTTAAGATATTTAGATTATATTTAAGCTTTTACATTGTACTCGAGATTTGAGAAAATCTCTTTTTTACATTGGAGAATTATTTAATTTTCACAAGAATAATACATATCATATGTAGATGTCTTCAAGCAATTAATTTTATTTGTCATTCTGACATATAAGCAATAACTTTTATAGCTGCTATTTTTACCAAGCAATTTATACTTAAAAGCCTTTACAATATCTGTGATAAAAAAACAAAAAAAAAAAAAAGACCAAAATATAAGAAAAATTGTACGTTATCTTCATAATTTGGTGCTATTTAAAATGCGTGTATAAAGATATTGTACAAAAGTAGAAATATCGATATATTAAAAAGAACCGAGTAGCCTAAGATTTATTTAATATTTAAATTTTATTAAATTTTTATTGTGAATTATAAAATTACAATTTATCGTAATAATCCACGTGATCGCCAGACTTGTAGTTCTTCTTTGTAAGAACCTCTACGAGACGTTTTACAGTCTCGTCTGTGGTTAAAATTTTATTCGTCTCGTTTGTCTTCAATGGGTTATTCCCTTGTCTCTCGTCAAAAGTTTTCAATACTGATTGGAGCATTTCCGTTTCAACTGGTCCAGGTGAATAATTCAAAACATTCACGTCGCTATGTTCGCGTGCGAAAACCTGGATAAAATATTTCAAAGAATTATCTTAAAAGCGAGGACCATCGTACCATGCTCTTGGCGATAAATTTACATCGACGTAATACATTGGTTTCAACGAATGTATAATTATATTAGAAAAACAAAGAGATTATAATTTATAGACTTTATATATTACTTGCAAATAATCGCACAATGTTAATAACAATTATATTACTTGTATAAGTAATGTTTAGATTAGAAATTTTTTTTTTTAATGCTAATTGAATAAAGAAAATATAATTTTTTAGATACTAAAGTAACTTATTATTAACCTTAAAATACATTTCCCTTGCTGCTTTACCGCTGCAATAATATCCAAACCATTCAAATGGCTGTATTCCAAATAAAGACGTTATATTAATAACGTGCTTTTTAATACTTTCTTCTTTAAATATTTCCATACAAATTCCATTTAATACAGCTGGGGCAAACACATTTAAATCAAAATAATCTCGCCAAAGATCAAAATTGGTCATATCGACTGTTGTGTGTGAAATATTTCCCAGAGAGCCTACATTGTGTATAATCACTACCTCGTTAAATTGATTTATATCATCGTCGCCCAAAGACTTGAGGATAATATCTAAAATACAATTTTTTTTATTAATAAATTGAAAATTCGTCGCGTGCATTTGTATAATTTATTTTCAGTGCAGTATCCTTTATAAAACAAAAAAAAAGAAACCCTCAAAACAATGATTTAACTGTGATTCAATGTTGTAACACAGCACGTGTAAAAATTATTCTTTTATCTCGTCGATAAAATAAATGATTTAATTATTATAAATTTAATAAACAATGTTTTACAAAAAAAGAGCCAATATTCATATTCTTGGAATAATTTATTGAAAAAAATCAATATCTATAATCCTTACGATCACTAATTTGTATTTTAAAAAATTTTATGAGAAAAAGAAGTAGATTCGGGGTAGGCGGAAGACAAGTGGATCTACAAGGAATTTATAGTATCTAGAACCTTTCGTTGCATCGACTCTTTTTTAAATTGAGCTATCGATATGCTATTCATTACTTCATTCAAGTTGTTCTCATATTATTATTACAACGTGAAACCAGACATTCGACTATGTAAATTATGAATTTAACAATACTATAAAATGTTATTTATATGACTCCGAAACCACTAATAAATTTATATTAAAGTTTACCTTTTAAGTTATTTGCTGTAGCTTTGCTTAAATCTACACTTTCAAAATTAGTAGTCACATGTTTTGGTAATCCATCGGCTACTTCTTTCAAGTTTTCAAAATTTCTAGCTAATAGAAGTACGCGCGAGTCATTTTCCAAGGCCGAACCAAAAACTTCAGCAATTTTCCTGCCAATACCTTGGCTCGCTCCAGTTACCAATAAAAAAACTTTTCCTAAAAAAATTTTACTAGTCATTCTTTTAATTATAATCCGTTGCTATCTTTATTATTTGATGAGGTATCTTGCGACTTATTTTCAGTATCTTTGTTTATTTCTGTTTGCTCATTTACGACAGCTTGTAATACATCTGCTTTCAATAAGTGGACTAGTTCATTTGCAGTAAGGGCCTAAAAATATATATATATGCGAATATTTAATTAAATTATTGTACATATTTTTATTATGATAAATTATATTCATATACATGTTTAATTTAGTAGTAAGGTAAAGTGGGTTGAAGCAATTGCATTATTTATCATTATTTCAATTACTTATTGTTATACGAATAAGTATATTAATACTTTAGCTACTTATTCATGTATATATATATATAAATAGTATAAATATTATTATTAAAACTTGTTTTGATTTTGAGAATATGTTTAACATTAAGTTGCAACAATTTTAAGCTTATCCTAAATAAATGAAATTGTCAAATGATAGTTGTACTTGTAAATGTGGTGCAATGTGCTTAATAAGTGGATTGGCTGCAAGTTCTCGTTCTTCGGTTGTTTCAAGATTATGACTGTTGCTGATTAATCGAGCGATACAATCTTCTTTTGCACTACTTATTGACTTGATAAGATCTTGCTTGGATGTACCACCTTGAATACTTTTCAATCTAGACTCTATTAAGATTATAAATAATTAATTTAATGCTAAAGATATGAATTTTTTATTTTAAATACTCAAAAATATTGATTCAATATTCTAATGAAGAATATGGAAATAGAGGATATGTATATCAATGACGTTAATACTCTTGGTAAAACACCTTAGATTTTTGATAGAAAGTAATCTTTATAAACGAGTGTCTCTAATAAACATTAAGGTATTTATTTCTATAATTTTGTTTGCTTAATATCTTAATAATAATAGCAGTTTTCAATGCTATTGCAGTTTAATTGCATTCGCAGCAAAGGAATAAACTTTGTCACAAATGTGAAAATGGCAACCAGACCGGAAAGTGCCAAACGACTCCAGGTCTCTTATACCGATAAATTGAAACAAAAATGGGCTTAGCAAAACAATGACACGCATTAAGGACGAAAAATTACACGTAAATTACACGTACACAATAAATAATTTCTGCCATCTACTCTAATGAATTATATCCAAGTTCCTTAGCGAGTGTCTAGGCTGCGTGGGGTGTATCCTTCGATAAATCAACATTTGCATGACAAGCAGCGAATCAATATCGCGGCTAAGCTAAATTCATTGGCCGCTTTTTGGTAAATAAATATGCGCAGCCAGCTCAACAGGCCAGCTATTCTAAATACTCGGATACCAAGTGGCAACTTACCAAGTCGCGCCAAATATTCCTCCGAGTCCGGCAATTTCGTCAACTCCTTGAAATCCGACGTACGCGAGACGAAGGAGTCCTCGAAGCTACAACCTGACGAGTCCAAGATTTGCTTGCTACTGCCTGAATCTCCGCTCGACCATGGATCAGCGACGCTTGACTTCATATCTCAATATCGTTTTTCCAATTCTCCCGTCACCGCGATCACACGACAAATCTTGCTTTTACGTACTACGCGGCCAACACCACTCACGCACTGACATCGATACTATCAGTGTCATGTACCTTCTCTTCTCCGAATGAAAATTTTTTTCCAAACCAAGGATAAGGCATTGCTCGGGAAGCTAAACATGGCGACTTGACTCGACCAATCGAGGAGAATTCATTCGCGGCGCTAAATTCAGCTGCGACGCCAAACTATTCTCGCTTCACTCGCCTCCACGCCCTTACAGCGATTATCTCCTTAATTTTTCCGATTTTTCAGCTCCAACGAAATTCAGTGGGTCACGTATGTCCCACAATGTCCACACGACGCTACCTCACGACCTATCGTCCTACGAGAATCGCAACGAGCTGATGCTATTTATTAACTTGTCTACCTGACTTTTAGAAGGTTTCCGGTCCTTTCGGTCGTGGATGATTGACCGATTGCAAATCAAGTTTCGTTCGTTCATTAGCTTCCTCTTTGGCCTTCTTTTTATTTTCAAACGCGTTGAATATGCCGAGCCGATGGACCGCTTTGTAAAATATTTTAATGCCCTTTTTATTTTCTTGTATTTTTGCATTGGAAAATTTCAGATTTTGTACTCGTATCTCGGTCCACCTTGACTTTTATGTCCAATTCTGGAGTAACTGCGCATTCATAAAATCATTGTATTTTTCGCTAATTGGATGAATTTATCGGATTTTTATCTTACTTATAATAACTCGTAACTTGGAATAACTAATGAGCAATTGTAACTATCACGCGATATTTTAAAACTTTAAATTTAACTTCAAAGTGTCTAATAACTTGATAATTGAAATGAAGCGATGATTTTGCAAAATACAAAAGCTTTCCGTACAATGTAACCAACAAATAAATTATCACTTCAGTTTTTAACAGCAAAGACGCGTTGTCAATTACGTAGTCCAAGAGATGCCATTACTTAAAAGTGTTGGCTCTTTTTATCATCTTTGAACAATTATTTATATCTTTTTACCATTGTATTTACCTGTCTATGATACTTTAATTTTTTCAATTTGTTATCATATCTACTAACTTCACTCGTATGTTTATCTTTAATATTATACAGCTCAATACAAACAATATTACGCTGCTAATTACACAATAAATAGCAATTTTATACTTGAGATAGCATGTTTGAGATAACTTGAATTTTTTATTGATACTTTAATACAAATCCTTTCATCGTACGAATGAGCAAATGAACCTAATAACTCCATTTTCGAATTTTATAATGGAATATTTCAGCAATTTATTATCCAAGATATTTATAGTTTAATATAATTCTCAAGAGTTATATACATTTTTCATTCAAGATACAACTACGCTTTATTAAATAAAAATAATATTTATAACTTTACCTAACAAAGTTAATTCAAATATAATAAATTCAAATATAACTATTCGACAATCCAATTATATTAATGTGCATAGTTTTTCATATTGATCATTTAATTGATTTAAAACGTTTTTACTTAATTGTTGAGTGCTATTTTCGTAACCATCGATAGATTCGTTTAATTTAATTTTAAAAAGCATAAAAGTTCTGCTGCATTTGTGTGCTCTGTTGTATTTATTTTTAGAGAAAGCTTTAACTTCAAGAAAACTGTATTACTGTAAATTTCTAGCAAAACTTTATTATTGTGAATTGTATTATATCATAAATACGCATGATTATCTTGATTATGACCATTAAAGCTTTATTCTTATTTTCTAATTTTAACGTTCAATTTCCTCAAGTCCTTATGGTCGCCAAAATTTAATATCACTTGAAATATTTTATAAAATTAATATACTAGAAAAATGTTTGTTGAAAAATAGTACTTTACAAATTGTAGCTCAATATAATAGATATTATATTCAATTAATAGTTAATTATAAATAGAAATATTAATCTTATCACTTGAAGAGAAGGTTGTCTAAATAAATGGTTTTAGTCACTGATAAAATTAAAAATATTGTAATATCATATTAGAGAAGTTTTTTTTTTACTTAGATAATTATAAAAAATTTAAATTATGAATAAATAAGTTCTGTCAAACAATATAATATTATTTGATAATGCTATCCATGAAGTGTTTTTCCATATTTTCCGAACCTTTAATAAGTATTTAAAATATGGAATATTTTGAAAATATGCTATAAAGTAGTGAATCGGCTTTAGACATATTCCAGTAACTTTAGAAGGACTTTATAGACTTTATAAAGTCTTCATGTAAAAATGTTCTTCGTTGTATTATGCCTTAAATATGCGATTAATTAATTCATACGATTATCACCAAATGCCAAGCAAATTCATATTATTTTGGAGCAAAACTTGCAGCAATAATTTCTATAAAATTATACTTACCCAAAGGGCACAATCTATTATCATAATTATATTTATGTAAAAACTGCGCTAATGCGTACATACAAACAATAAACGTGTATTTACGTTTGTTATTGCAAGCTCCGTTTCAAATATTTATAGTTTAATCTATTTATTCTACAATATTAATAATATAATTTTTTTCCCTACAATAGGTAACATCTTTCTAATTTGAAAATAATTCTGTTATACATGACGAATAATGTTACATATAACGATGGTTATAAGATATTAAATAACTTTGAAACAGTATAGCTTATATATAATAGGACAAAATTTATACAGTTAATTACAAAAGTAATACATTTTCTTATCAAAGCTCTTTTATCCCTCAATGATTCAATACAGCTCACAATTTATTCAAACGTTGGATAAAATATAACTTTCTACTTTATTGATTAAAATACATTTTCGTTAATTTAAAAATTCCGACAATAACACTTGTGATGTTTTTTTAACTATGCAATAGTATTGCAATGAAAATTTAAATTTGAAAAATTGTAAAAAAGTCATCGTTGCAAGAAATTATTAAATTTTTGTAATTTTTTGTAATTGAGTAACACTAATGCTAAGCTTATGCATGTAAATAAGAAGAATAACGTAACATTGTAACGTTGTTGACATTCAAATAGAATTACTTTTACTACAAATAGATAGAGCAATTAGCATTTTACGTACGTGAAAGATAATCAATTTTTAATTTCAGTCGCGTTAGAATATAGATAAGAAAATTAACGGTAATGCGAACGGTGTTTCGGCGGAAATTTCAGCAAAAAAGTTCACCAGCATAACATATACATTTGATAGTTGTGAGTCCAAATGATCAAATCGAGTAATATATTTGAAAAAGCTGGCAGTGTTAATCTTGAATTCCAGTTGACAATTTTTGTCAGATCAATTCATCAGATTGCCAACAACAACCATCGCCACAAACGCACACTCTTAATATTTCTCAACCAATTATATTTTTACGAATTCATATTGCTTTATATTTTGTATAAGCCATTTAAATTAGAGTTAATAAGCACGTAAACACTTAACTTTCTAATTTGTCTTAGATACTGTGTTATGTCTCAAATGAGAATGTTTATAAAACTTGAAGATAATTCAACACATCCATCTATATTTTAATTACAATTATTATGAATAAAATACACTTTTATTTGAAATATTTTGTACTCAATTGCATGCATCTTATTACGATATTTATTAGATTCACCTAAGCTTCAAGTTAGGATAATAAATTGCAATAATATATTTTTAAATATTATCCAAAATATTCTGACAAATTCTGTATGCATGACGTATCAAATATACTTTTTTCTATCCTAACATTTCTTCTTTTTACTTGACTTTATCAATTAAAGGTTTTACGCAGACAAATTTATTCGCGCTTCTGAAACACTGTTCGGGCGCTAACTTGGGTGAGAATTCTCCCCAGTGGTGGTGTGAGGGAGAAGCAGATAGTGGAAGGGTTGAGGGTAGCAGGGTTAACAAATCGTAGGCGAAATGGGCATCTGTAATGTCAATCCAAAAGTTGTTTTTATTGATCTAATAACAGTAAGAGTAACCGAATTCAATGGTCTTGATACAATTAATAATAATCTTGTCTATAAAATAATGTGAAGAGCCGCACTTTCACAAGAAGCGAAGCGCATATTGTTTATGCACTGTGTGGTTGCCGCGTTTACACGTGGTTTTATGTTATAATATCGTCCTGCACTTTTGCACTTGCTCGCGGGTGGATTTATTATCCTTAATTTTGCATGAGTTCAAATGTATTTGTATTGTCCGAAATTGAATGGCAGCGATGGTCTAGTAATAATTATTAATTACGCGTAGACGATGCGCCGCGTGCTGGTCTTATATGGGTTTTGGCCACCGGGCTTCGTGCTACATGCATTTGCGCGTCGATGAGCCGTCACGTGATAATCAAGTTTATGGGAAATGCTATCTTGAGATACGCGGTGCTGGGCTCAATCGTACATGTATTACGCGAGGACGTGAAACCGCGGTGCTATTTGCCTCTTTTGCGTGGTTCTCTTCTGCTCACCACCTGGGAGAAGCTTCTGGTTGTACGAATTCAGACGTTGGGCGATGGAACTGCTCGTATATACGACCACTTGTTGCACTGGAGACCTTTCCGAGATCTATCGGAAAACGTTGCAGTTGGAGAAAAAGGCGTGAAGGCGATCTTATTTTATAGCCAAAGGGCCACCGAGGATTCATGGTGGGAGGTCTCACGAATTTCCCTACCTTGATGAGATGAAAGAACAAAGAAGGTCCACTCATTTAGGCAAGGGGTAGGGGGGGTTGAAGACTGGGACGACGGAGGCAGCGGGCTGTGTTGCCACCCGCGTTGCACTTCAAAAGCGCGCCCCGCTTTTACTGGAAACACTGGGTTTGTAAATAAAATGTGGCAATCATGACATATGAGACTTGCCACCCGCGGTTCCAACAGAAGGACTTGTAAATAATATTCGTAAGATGTTAACCGAATGTTCTAGCAAGGGTCACATTCAAAAGTAAAATAGGTCTTATCTACTGACTACTCGAGATTCTTTCGAAACAGTTAAGTTCGCTAAGTTCACTAATTTTCATTAATTTTTTACATTTTAGAATTCTTACTTACCTTTGATTGCTTTGCAATACATACTCTCCTGAGGCATAATTGTATTTGAATAATATTTAAAAAAATCTATTAAGCACAAAATTTAAATAATCGGACATAAATGTTTTAAACGTTTAGGCAATGAATATATATTATTTATAATAAAAAATTTGAACTTTAAGTAATTATAAAAAGAAAATTTTCCTAAGCGAAAGTCTTGAAAATATAAAAATATTATAAATTTATTTTAATAAATTCTAATAAATACATAATAAATACACATTTTTCTAATATGTAAAGTAGCAAAACAAAAAAACTATAGAAGCATTATAATTTAAAAATTTTTCACAATTTTAATTACAATGTTAGTACCGAGGATTTTTCATGCTTATAGGTACTTGTTTTTTGTTTGTGTGTGTGATTAAATAAATACTAAATAAATATTCGTTAAATTTATCATCTTTATTCAAAATTATAATTTTTTATTTTAATTAAAGCGTTGATAACAACTTAAAGAGGACAGATTTGCACAAAAAGATTGAATATCTATTTAAAAAATTTAAATTCAACAGGAATTCAATTTTTGGATGACTTTCTAAAATAATTCATATTTATACAATTTAATTAATTTATTTTTTACAAAATATCATTAGAAAACGTTTCTTCTTAACAAATTGCAATGACAATGAAAAAACAAGCTGAGTAATGGCTAATTGTTTACTTTTTAAAATCTACTTACAAAATTAAAGATTTTATTGATTAAAGTAATATTATTATTATTTGTTGTGAAATTTAATAGAACAATAGTTTCGGCAGATCATAAGGAAGTAATTAAAAAGCTGTAACACTAGCTGTAACTACTAAAAATTGCGATTAAAATCGATTTATAGAGATTTCGTGGGTATTTTATTTAAAACTTATTGATCTTATTTACTTTTATCTTGAAAATAAAAATATGCTTATTTAATAAAATTAATGTCTATATATATATATATATATATATATATATATATATATATATATATATATATAAATCTTTAAGAATATTTAATTTTGTTGCCTACTCGAATATTAATAACATAATTTATCATAAATTGAAAATATAATACTACATATCATAATTTACTTATTCATTATTTATCTTTAAATATATGTAAAAAGTTTCACAATTTTTTCCAGTTCTGAAACTTGCAGTTCATTGAATTTTCAGCTATAAATAAATATATATATATACATAAACTATTGATTTTAATTATGAATTTTGGATTTCACAGTTTTTAGTTCGAATTAATACAAATATATCATTTAATCGCAGTTAATCTGACAAAAAACGAATATAGTGTACAAAGTCCGCGTTTAAGAGCCAGTTATCCACAATTTTGAATAATTTTGGAAGCTTGCTTATTATATCTATTAACTTATGTCCACCTATACATTTATTAATTGAAATGGAAGATAGCGATGACGAAATCTTATTATACGTGCCAATTATTTTATTTAATTTTGGACCAACACTCTCGGAATTAATCTAGGAACAAATGAAATGTGCCAGCGCGGATTGTCAGTGCGCGAATCAAGCGTGCGCGCACTTTTCGACGGAAATACAGAATATTTTCTACTGCGCGCATTATAGCTTTCACGCACTCACGCACGCACGCACGCACACTTGCCCATATAATACCGGCAATCCCGCGCGGCAGAATTACGTTTAAATAGCACGAGATATCAAATCACCAATGAACAATTCCACGCGATTCCAATGACTGCGCAACGATCTTTAAAAGCAAATCGCCCTCCTTTAAATTTAACAGGATTCCATTAGCAATAATTTAGTGGGACAACGGCCCTCTTCCTTACGGCCCGCGGCATTCGATCGGCAAGGAGTCGCGTAGGAATAGCGTAGGAGACGGTACTTGCTCGCTTTGAATTTGTCCCACCAAACAATAATCATAGAGAGACACAGACCGCGCGAGGCAAAAGAAAGCAGACAAGGGCTGTAATATGTAAGAAGGCCGTGTACTAAGAGAGCGCGAGGGGCCAGTGGAGGGGGGGGGAGTTGAGCGCGGATGGTATGGCAACACTGGACATATTTGATCGCGCGGGCAAATGGATACTTTTTTTTCTCCCAAGTTCGTTGCTGCGCGTGCTTTGAGGATTCGCTCGCAGTTTATAAGCGGTCTATAGGTCGAGACGCCATCGAGTAACGGCGCACGCACGCACGCACCCACCCACCGACGCACCGACGCACCGACTCTTCTCATCAGGCCGACGATAGAGCCGTCCTACGCTTCTTTACGCAGATTCTGAGAATTCGCGCGTTCGCGAGTCGAGAAAAAAGGAGAACGGGCAGAGAGAGAGTGAGTGAGGGAGTGAGTGAGAGTGAGCAACGGCCCGAGCGAGTGGGTAGGAGGAAGAGATCGAAAGCAAGGACATTAGACGAGGCTGACACTGCCGAGGTAGAAGCAGACGTCCGTAAGGAGGTGAGTAAGGAAGCTTCGCGAGACATTCGTTGTCACAAATAAAAACGCCGGTCGTCGTCACTGTCGATGCCACCGTCGTCGTCGTCGTCGTCGTCGTCGTCGTCGTCGTTGTTGCCGTGGTCGTTGTTGTTGCCGTGGTCGTTGTTGTCGTGGTCGTCGTGGTCGTGGTCGTGGTCGTACTCGTCCTTGTCATTGTCGTGGTCGTGGTCGTGGTCATCGTCACAGTTGTCGTCATTTTCGTCTCGTCGTTGCCGCCGTTACCACCGCCACCGCCACCGCCACTGCCACCGCCACGGCTTTGCCGCCATTTTACCTCCCCTTCATTGGTGGCGATAGATTTCGCGTTGGATAGTAGGCACGCGCCTGAGATATCTTGGATTTACACTCATTGAAGCGTCATCTCGTTCTAGCTGATCTTGCCAGCTTATCGTCCCCCCCGGTAAGTAATTTCAGGACCGCGGAGTCCTGCACTCGGGGGCTCGCGGGCAGCGCCTTGTCCGAGAAGTCGCGCGGCGTTTTCCCGCTTCTCCGGCTCGTGCACTTTCCATCTCGTTGGTCGCGCGGCTTCGCGCTCTCCTGCTTTACGCTTCTTGCCTCATCGCTCGCAACGACTCGCTTAATCGTGGAGTTTAGCCTCGAGGGCCTCGCTCCAGCGGTCGCGTGCTTGTTGCTAGTGAACGGCCAGTAAATTCGCGTCTCTCGCCGCCGAGTCTCTATCTCTTAATTTCCTAAGCTGCGAATGTTTGGTAGGTATTTCTTGGTGGAGTCCAATAAGTGAGGGCAGCGTACAAGGATGAGCAAATCTAAGGATTCGCCGTCGACGGAGGGAGAGACCGAGGAGGAGTACAGCGTTGAGAAAGTCCTTGATAGACGAGTCGTCAAGGGGAAGGTAAATATTGTTTCATTTAAAATGAGCGATTAACCTCGAGCGGCAAGCCTAACATTGTTGAAGTTGTAATTCTGAAGTTTGTCAGTTGCGCGGCGCGCCAGTGGTGGGGTGACGGGCGGGAGGGGGGGGGGAGCAGTGAATTTTGTTTAACAATATCGAACGTTTTATGTTCACGGCTATTCGAGAGTTTCATGTAATTTTCGCGACCTGGCCAGCATACCGTCCCCTCGAAACTATGTAATTGGCTTTGCGAATTAATTAATTAATAATTCCGAGCACCTTAATTAATTAATGCAATTAATTGTAGTGCCGCGAGATAGCCGTAGCAAAGTGCGCGAGATGCGCAGGATCTTAGCTTGATCTCGGAGTCTCATTTTCGGTTGTTGTTGACAAATTGAGAATTTATTAATGGCTTTTATTGGGAGATGTTTGCCGTGTTCGTTTATTATTGGGCATTTGCTATTGTAGGTGGAGTATTTCTTAAAGTGGAAAGGATATTCGAACGATGAGAATACATGGGAACCGGAAGAAAACTTGGATTGTCCAGATTTGATTGCTCAGTTCGAGGAGGCTCGCAGGAAAAAGGAAGCAGCCGTTGTTAGTAAACGAAGGGAGGAGAAGGAGCAGAGAAAGAGAAGTAGTTCTAGTACACCCACTCCGACGCAAGTTAAGAAAAAGGCTGTCGAGGAAAAGAAAGCGGAAGGTATGCATTGTTATTATTGGGGAAATATGTGCGTATTGATTGTTTTGTTTCTGGTAATACGTCGATCAGAGTAGTGATATTGAGTAGAATATTTGGTAGTGAAACACTGTTAACTTTTTTAAAATTTCTAATTAAAAGATTAATGGGAAGGAACTTAGCCATTTTAAATAGAATAATTCTAGTGAAAAGGTTAGTTGTGTCTTAATGTCCGTTGGACGAGGATTGTCGATGAAATTTTGAAGTTTTTTCTCTCTTTCTGTCACCCGAGTCAAATTATTTTTATGAATTCTAGGTTTCGATAGGAATTTGGAACCAGAACGTATAATTGGCGCCACTGATTCGAGTGGTGAATTAATGTTCCTTATGAAATGGAAAGGAACGGATGATGCAGATCTTGTACCAGCACGAATTGCTAATGATAAGTGTCCACAAATTGTAATCAAATTTTATGAAGAGAGATTGACGTGGCATAGTCCAGCTCGGGACGAGGAGGGATCGGCAAAACCAGATCCTGAGTAGCCTCATGTTCTTCGATTTGATTATACAGTCTTCTTCAAATTATGTCATGTTTAAAAAGTTGTATTTGGACGTACACATTTTTCTTTTTCACTTCAACTATTAACGTAACATAACTTACTGTGCCACTGACTAATTATTAGTATTATTTCTTTTTTATATTCTATAAATAATAATAAATAACATAATTTTAAATATATAATTGTGCACTTAGCCTAATACGAAATATAACATTATTATTAGGAGAACTTTGCAGATCTTGGCATGGAATTCTTATGGTTGTGATGCTACTTAATTGCTTACATCTCAATGAACTTTTCGACATTAATATTCATTAAGTGGCCAGCTTCTAGCTGGACACGCTGTAGTATAAATACTCTTACTGATGTGCAGAGAACGATCTTATATTAATATACCTTGTCTTTTTAGTGATATTTTAAATAATAATGTTTATTAATTATGAAGGTACCGTTAAAACATGGGAAAGTTATCGGTATATATAAGGGCCCTTTGCGAACACATTGATAATTCTTAGCGAGGCTGTCACGGTAAATATTGCGGCCGTCTTCATTATCACTGTCTTATACTTTCGATGCTTACGTAAACATTATTTTAACTCTTGTGTAAGTAGAGGTATTAATCACCCCGCCCCCTTCCCCCCAATTGACATACGATCATCCTTATTAAATGAACTTTTTAATCGAGCCTTTGCAACATTAACGATCTTAATTTATCCACTATACAGGTTCAATCGTGTTAATGATTGTAACTGCAGCATAGTTCGATGCACGGTTATCAATATTATCTAGAATTGATCGAGTATAATGAAGCGTGAATTTGCTCATCAAAATCTTCAGCCCTTGTGTATTAATGTCCAATGATTGTAGAGTATGTGTATCAATTATCGTAATAGGCATCACAAGCACGATGTTTAATGTCTCACTGACACAATTGACCAGATAATATGGCCTGAAGCCAAAAGTGTCTTAATGTCTAGTCAAGATTGTTCAGTAGTAGCATTATTATCCATGATCCTTAAAGATTGTGTCCAAATTGAATACATAGTTGCGTGGGTAAAAAGTGAGAGTAACGACACATTGAGTTTGTAGGGCCGAGCGATGGTATATGAGAAATTATCTCTGTCTACCAATAGTCGAAGCCCGATGAACTAAAGAGTTTAAAAAGAATTCCTTAAGCATTTCAAAAGAGTTCTGGGCTACCTATCTATCGATGATTT
Source organism: Ceratosolen corneri (assembly GCA_030522565.1). Lineage (NCBI taxonomy): Eukaryota > Metazoa > Arthropoda > Insecta > Hymenoptera > Agaonidae > Ceratosolen > Ceratosolen corneri. The sequence continues at coordinate 14,964 of JAPYYT010000742.1, read as the reverse complement.
CTTGGTATTAGAATTCAAGCTAATTATTACAATAGGACTAAATTCTGGCGATACTTGGAAAAGAGAGAAAGTATACTTCAAATAATAGAAATATGTTTACACACACACACACACACATATATATATATATAAATGCATATATATCTCAAGTAATTGTACGTTAGGCATTTGTAGTTATGTTAAGTGAATAGATAATTTAATGCTCATGTTTTAATGTAATGCAAAATTTAATGTATAATGTGGTTCTGACATAATTGTGAAAGAGATGCACAAGGGTACTTGGAAGAGTGAATGTGATTCGCAAGTGAAAAATTTCGATATATCGGACAAATAATTACAGTGCTCATATAAGTATTTTAATTTTGTAAGTTATGACTGCGATAAAAATCTAATGAAATAATATTTGTAACTGTTTTTGCAGGAGATCCTTTTTAAGGTTTTATTTCATCCAATATTTAACGTTCTATTATGTAATGCACACAGCACTGTAAAACGAAAACCCAAGCCCCGTCACACATAATGCTAAGGCGTCGTCGCCACGCCTAAAGTTATTTCTTTATTAAAGAAGTTACGCGCCTAGTTGAAATTTCGTTCCACTCCAAAGTATTTATGATGTTCCAGCGTTATGTTGCGTATAATAATTATAACTTTTTAAGAGAATTAATTACAACGAAATATTTTGACTGTATGAATGTAATACAATATACCTTATTTTTTTTATAGATTAGAAATAAAGTAAAACCATAAGAAAGTGGTGGTGGTCATTTATTTATTACAAAATTATATGCCAATAAATCGTGACAATTGAAGTTTTCCTATATTATTATACAACAGCCTATCGTAACGATGATTTTTTATCTTAAAATATGCTTCCGACATTTCTCTCGCGCACAATCTTTTTCATTTTTTTCGCTTAACAGGCCTCTGCCTCTTCACGAAGCCGCCCTTCTTGCCCTTGAACTTGGACGATTTGGCGCCCTTCTTACCGCCCTTCTTACCGCCACGGAAACCCGAGATTCGCTCGTTACGCGCGGTCTCCCAGTCCAGTTGCTTGGCCGTGGCGCCGTCCCGATCACTAAACATCTTACTCGCTCCATATTTGAATTTCGCGTGCCCCTGCTCCTCCAGCATCTCCGCGAACTTTTCCGCCGACACGAATGTATTATTGTCCAGTCCTTTGAGCTTTTTGCCGATGCTTTTAATGGCTTTGGTGATTTTTCGTTTGCCCGCAACCGGCTGCTTAACGCCACCTTCTTCGTCATCTTCATCTTCATCGTCGTCCTCGTCCTCCTCGTCGTCGTTAAATTCCATATCACTTAAATCATCATCATCCATACTTTCTAAATCACTCAAATTATTGAGCTCTTCGTTCAATTCTTCTTCCACCGCCGTCGAGTCGCTGTCCTCGCTCTCCCCATCCTCCTCATCTAACGTAACGAAAATATCGAATTATTTTACCATCATCCAAGGATTTTAATGGTGCTTGGAGTTTATAAGCAAAGTCAATTGACGATAAATTGATTGGAGAGCCACATTTACAAACTCCATTATCACTCGGCAATCTCTCCCTATTACCAAAGTCAAGGTCGTCGTCAACGTGATATATATCTTACCTTTGGATATTTTCCGCGGCGCCAAATCACCGGCTATGTCCAAATCCTCGAGGCTCTTCTTCTTACTCATCTTATCGAGCATGTCGTTGAAGTCCTCGCTATTGACACTCTCGTTGTCCTCGTCTTCCTCGCGCCTCTCAAACTTCGCAACACCCTTGAGCTCCTTCTGCTTCTGCATGTATTGATAGAGGAAGAGCTCGTCGACGGGTATGCGATCCTCTCGCTCATTAATATAGCTCAAACTATTGACTGGAATTGCTCGAATGCCTCGTGGGGTGTAGGCTGCTCTTTGCGCCAGTGGGTCGTTCTTCCTGCTTACTTTTTTACTCTCGAGCTTCTTCGGATTCTTGAAGACGTAACGATCGAGAAATCGAATTAGGCTCAAGTCTTCGAGAGGATCTCCCGTGTATTGTATGCGCTTGCCTGGGCGAGGGGAAAATATTTTGGTAACTTTATAATTATAATGATGATTGATATATCGATGAAGCTAACCAGCGTGTTTATGCGTTTGTTTGCAGTTGTTTGTAATAATGAGGTCGGGTGGGAAGGTAAGCTCTCGTCGCGCTCTGTGCTTTTCCGGTCAATAATATAATAAAATAGAAGAGTCGCGCAAGGGGGAAACAATTAGCATAGATTTTTCGTGGGATTTACGACGAAGGCTACTGGGCCTTGACTGGACTTTTCATAAAGTTTGCTGGTGCTCGAGTGGCTTTCAAACTCTCAATTCAATCGTATACACGTACACACGCTTCAATGATCTCGTCTCGAATGTCGCTTATATATATGTAAATGCTCCGGGCATTATTATTACCTTCCAGGATCATTTTGGCAAATAGAGAAACACTCGGGTGAAAGTGCTTCGACAGTCCTTCCAATTCACAATAAAAGCTTAGATGTGCTCCGCAGTGCAGTGGATTTCTTATGTAAGGATTGTAGGTGTTGGTTTTTATTTCTATCTTTACTTCTCCATTTCTCGACTTCCCATCATTATTGACCTCTTCTCTGACCTCGGTTATTACATTTGATAAGACTATCGTGCTCTCCTCTTTCTTAGACGCGACCTTTTTATTATCAATAGATTCGTCCAACTTGCCGTCCAATTCCATGTCTTTTTCACTCTTTACTGTTTTTCTAGATTTGGTTAAAATGTTTTTTGTGCACTTTTTAAAATGTAACACCTGAGATATGACGTATAAGGTGGCGCAAGTCATATTGGCTGGGAAATAAATGCAAAGCTGAAGAATTCTTTTAACGTAAGCATGCATTCTCAGTATGCTTTGATCACTGCGCAAAACTTTGAATAATAAATTTAAGAAGATTGCCCTCTTGCTCGACACTCCAATCTGGGAATTGAAGAGCTTACGATAAAAAGTCGAATAAAACCTATCCGACTGATTGGGATTTTTACTGCTGACCTGAAATTAAGCATTTATAATTGCAATAGGGTCGAGCGATATTTTCAATAAGCTCAATTATGTTTGCACGTGTAGTTACTTACTTGGAATAATAAATTAAGAGCATTGAGAGACACATTATAAGATCCGTAGTATACAACTTTATAAATAGAATCTATATATTTATTTAGTTGCGTGGAGTTTATGTCGGCGAAGGGATAAGCTCTACTCACACCAGTTAATATCGCCGCCATCATTCTTGTATCTGGTTCGCCCCTCTTTAAGCATGCATTAAAGAATGCAAAATATACGTTGATAAGAGTCGTTGCGATATTGGTGTCTTCTTTGAACAGCACAAATTGCGTTAGCAAGCATATTGCAAAATACTGCGTTCTCTGGGACACATTGTTTCGGAATAATAATTTTTCTATTTCTTGCAAAACAACTAATTTCATGTTTGAGTGCTTGTATAAGAGCTTCGTAAGACAAAAAATGGTTTTCGAAGCTACTTTACTACTGGGGTCACCAATTTTATTTATTATTAGGTCAAGAAGCTTGTGTTCCTGTTCCGCGTTACCTATTAGCAGTTCGGTCATTATTGAAATGGCTTTTTCCCTATTCAGATCGACCGTGTCATTAACAATGCTCGACAATGAAATAATAAAGCGCTCGTAAATCTCCTTGAGTTGATCCTCAAAATACCAAATGCCTAAGAGTTTGGTTTTAGAAATAGCTTTCTCCTTTTTCGTACTAGTGCCATCGTCTAGAAACGACGTATCGATGCTGTCCAATTTGTCAAGATCTTGCTCTTCGAATTTTAAGAGCTTGAATTTCGGATGGAGTAAATCACTCAAAAAGAGATCTTTTATAGCGTCGATGATCGTACCGCACTGATTATGTTTAGCAATTTTTACTTGAGATATTAATATTGCGAGCTGATTCAGGTTGTGCTTGGGACTATTCTGAATCGTAACAATGCCAGCAGCTACTTTATCAGATATCGTTCCCTTTGACAATGCTGTTTTCAACCAAGAATATTCTGAATTATAAGTTCTGGATTGCTTTACATGGTATGCTGCACTTTCTGAATCAAGGCACTTCTTAGCTTCGCTTTTCAAATCAATAACATCCATTTCACTTTTCCCATGCTTTGTCGGGCACTCTGCCTTTTCGTACTCTTCGTACCATTTTTTCATGACTGCAGAATCATTTAACGATGACATTTCCATTATCTGCATTAACGTAGATACATGAAATTAATAACAAATTAATCAACACGTAGCGACTCTAATCGCCTCAACATTAATTACTCGCAAGTGGGTAATTTTTAAATAGAAAAAACAAAAAAAATTGGGAAGCAATTGCTTAATTAATCACAATAGAAAACATTTGCAAATTCAGTTTATATTAAGTAAGTATTTAGGTTAGGTACCTGATGTATTTGTACTCGTTATAGGGTTAAGTACTATTTCCCATAAGAAATATTTTACTGCTTTATTTAACAATAAGCTTATGAAAGTTTGAACGAACGTGTGTCATTATCAATAGATTATATTCTTTCCTAAAGAATACAATTGACTATTAGCTCGTCTAGCAGAATAATTATCACGTGGAAGATTTGGAACAGGAAATGCGGCTCCACCTGGCACTGACCGGCAGCTCGGCGCAAACATTCCCACCCCAAGGACGAGTGGGAGGAAAATAAAGAAAATTAATCAATGGGGATGAATGTGAAAAGTTAAAAGAAAATTATAAGCTCAATAGTAGAAATACTTAAAATTTATTACGATATGTTGTGTGAGAACATAAATTAAAACGTTTATCTTTCAGCATTATATCCTACATATTTATAAATTTCTTTCTTTTCTATTTAAAAGTATGTGTAAAGAAAATCTTAACAATTCTCAAATTGATATATTATATTATTCTGTCACATAATATAATAGCAATTCATATTTATTCGTATGTGTTTATGTACATATATACTTGATACATAAATGTATATAAAAAATAACAGTCAAAATTTCGTTCTAGTTCATTACAATTAATATAAACTTTATAAAAATTCTTTAATGATCTAGTCCCCACTTTGTATAGCTTTTTTCTTCTTTTTGCTAGGCGCATCGAATGTGTTTAGCTTGGCTCTTTTATTGTTAACTGTCACTGTCTGATTTTCTGTTTCGTTCGATTTTCCATTTGCTATTGATTCGTTACAAATCCCATTGGACATGTTGCAACTACTAAAATTTAACGACTCTAGGCCTTCGGACATAAGTTTCTCTCGCAATTCACGCGCTTTCTTCTTCAATTTTTGCTTCTCTTTGTTATGACTATTGTTTTTTTTCCTCTTTTTATTATTTTTTTGTATAGATTTATCGAGCGAATTTGATTCATTGTTGTCGGGACATTCGTTACTATCGGACGAATTCTTTTCTTGTTCCGATTCATGACTTCCATTATTTAATTTAGTTTTCTCCAGATTCTGTTTGTTTTGAGCGCTGCAATAAAAGAAAAATAAATACAATCAATACATCTTTCAATACATCAATACAAAAAACAAGTAATTTATCTTGCATTGTAATGATTTTATAACGATTATTGAAAATATCTATACAATTTATACGTTATGCTATCGCAAGTTTTTCATCATAAATTCTCCGTTTTTTTCTTTAATTTTAATACTACATTTATCATTGTAAATTTTACATTTTTTTTGTATTTTTTCTTCTTTTTTCTATGTTTTCTATGTTTTCTAGGTATGCATAAAAAGAAATAGTATGAGGCTTTCTTTTAATAAGAAAAGAATAGCTTCTTTAGTTTACTTATTAGCAACTATCATAAGAGGCAGTATATTTACATTGGCATAATAAATATAAGCCATACGAATAATAATAAATTGTACGGTAATTTACAATTACTTATTAATAAACTTATTAATATGACATTAAATACTTATGCGTGGACTTACACAATGGGAGCACCAATGCGCTTAGCTAACTTATGATAAGCACTTTTAGCTTCTTTGGCCAGAGAAACTGTCAACCTATAGTTTGCGATGCTTTCAGCTATTTTCTTCCAGTCCCACGATTCGGGGATGTGACGAACGTGTATTTTCGACAATAATGTGAAGAGGCAACAAATATATTTTTGTCTTATTTGCTTTCCTACATTAGTAATTATCTTATCACTATCCGCGTTTTCTTTAGTATTTACTTGCAATTCATTTACAGTCAATTTATACAGTTCACTCTCAATTATTCGCTTTTTATCTCTCTGTTCATCATCAACGATCATTCTGAAATTATTGTAAAAAACTTCGAGAAACTCGAGGGCCTGCCTTCGTCTGTAGAACCTAATAGAATTATCAAAAGAAAAATTCACCTGCAAATCATACGAATAATATTTAAAAGTGAATAAACTAATTATTGGCTAATGGGCGCTTATTAGTTAAAAATCTTACCAAAAGTGGTACAAGATTCCAATTGCCGACCCAACAGAGTTGCAGCAAACTTTTAAATAAAATTGGTGGAAGAATGCAATCTCGTTTTTGGAAAAAAGCCGTTAAATTCTCCACAAAGATTTGAATCAATGAATCATTGTTAATATTCGTTTGTTGCGAGCATCGAACAAGAAATATTGAGCACTCCGCCAATTTATGACCCATTTCTTGACAAATAGATGCCGATCGTTCTCCTTTCTCTATCAATGCCTGGTTATAAAGAAACAAAATATTAATCTTCATTAGCATGAGAAAAAATTTGAAACAGACTTATAATGTACGCGATCTGATAAAAATAAAAGAGATTATTAGTAGAGATAAATTACAATTCAGTTACTTTAATTTCAATAATTTAACTTAAAATTTGTTATAGCGGGGAGTTTATGTTTTTATTTTAATGATTGTATTTTCTCGCGATTTCACTTACTTAAATAAATTTGAATCATTCACGCATAAGTAGAAATCGACAAAAATTTTACTTGTCCTACAGAGAATGTATTATTTGATCGACCATTTTCGAGTTTTCTTGTTAAAAATTGTCTTTGTCGATGATAAGTAAATTAATATCTTAATACCACATTCTCAATTTCAACGCTTTGTAAGCTTTGAGCAATTAGTAGTCGAGTACATCTAACAGATACAACGTCTATTTGAAAATTGAATCAAATCCATTCGAATGAACTACTACTCACGCTAAAAGTTACCTGCTAACTTTGCTTAAAATGTACAATTTCGTTACGCCCCTCTCGATCATAATAAAACGATAGAATACCTTCAATAGAGTGGTTAAACGTTCCTCGTCAACATCTTCAACGCTTTTGAATTTTTTAACAGCCGAGAGTTTCTTTAGGCAGTTCCGAACTCTATTCTCAAGAGGCTTTTGATGTGGATCCTTAATCGTAAATTCCAGTAATGCAAACAAGGGCAATAGCATGTCCAAGGCCAAGGCCATCGAAGGACTCGTTTCCAAATAAATCTCTAAAAGATCGATTACCCTAATTCGAAAATGCGTGAGAACTTGAGCATTTTTCTCTTGCTTTTTCGTTCGCGACTTTCGATTCTCCTTCAAGATCTTAAAGGCTGCCGCTAAGGACTCGTCCAGGCGTTTACCTTCTTCCTCGCCAATATTGTCAACGTCTACGTCCTCGGTGTCCGTCTGCACCGTCGCATCTCCCAAGGCCTGCCTCACGGCCAGACGTAATCTGTCGGTGACCGTCTCATCTTCGACGTCCGACTCTTCAATATCCGAGTCACTCTCCTCGTCTGCCCCCTCGGTCTCCTTATCGCTGCTATTCTCAGCCGCTTCGTCCTCCTCGTCCTTCTCCTTCTCCTCGTCCTCGTCATCGTCATCGTCATCGTCCTCGTCATCGTCATAAGCGTTCGATTCAAATTCAGAATCCGACTCTTCCCCGTCTATCGACAATGTCAAAGGATTCTTGTTGCTTTTAATGTCCAGAATTGATAGGATTTGTTGGATTGCGGATAATGTCAAATAGGGGCAGATGTGCGGGAACACGCATCCTACGAGTGAGCGCAGAAGGTGGCTCTTCCTTGAAAGTAAGGATAGGAATAAATCGACAACGACGTCGATCCACTCTGGCTCGTTTACGCTTTCCGTCGCAGCACCGTTCTTTCGCGTAAATTTCTTCTCCGATTGTAGGTGCTCGAAGCAACTGTGAAGCTCATTGATTGACGAGACGGCCATTTCCGGATCAGAGAACAGCTGGAGGCCCATGTGAAGATCCATTATGTGAAATACCACGTTGACATTTTGATGGATTTTGGAATTCTTTTCCAATTTTCTCACGAACTTTATCATTGCTTTCCATGCTTCGGTCGTCTCGTCGCTCAGAGGAACTTTCAATTTGATTTCTGAATCGTTAAATACTTTCTCGTCGATGTGGCGAATCAAGGAAGTAAGTACAGTTCTCAAGTCATCGAGTTTTGGCAGCTTGCTGTCCAGAGCCCGATAAAAGCTTTCTTTGAAGTGAGCTTAAATCATTAGGTAAAATATTATTAAAATATAGGAGAACGAGTGTCGCCTTCTTAATGCAGCATTGGCATTGTAATAAATATACTTACGAACTAATTCGCTACCAACATTGGATACTTCGCACAGTCCAAGGTTAAATAAAAACTTCAATTGCTCTACTCTCCATTCGAGGTCAGAAATTATTTCTGGATGATGCATTAATCTATTAAAAATAATTAAAATTATTATTCAGGTTATTTAGGCTTAAACTCTCTCCTTTTAACTTTTAACTTTTAACAGTGGCAGAAACATACTTAACGCTAAGTAATTGTACGACATAAATTCGTTCGAATTTTGTCCAGGGTGCTTGCACAGAATTTGACATCTCTTTAAACGTTGTATTTGCTATTATTTCTCGATATAAATTCGTTAGCTTTTTTATGCCATCTGTATTAAGATTACTTGTTATCATTTGGAGGACCTTAGTACCTGTTATTTTCTCTATCATAAGGTCCCCCGGGTATAAAATCAATTTTTTCAGTACTGAAATCTGTAATTTGGCTTTCAATTCTTTATCATCGAGTAGCTTTACTATTTGAGATAAAGCTTTCTTAAAGCCAATAGCTACATCATCAACTTTACGTCTTGCATTGTTTGAAAATCGCTTGAGCATGTATTTTAGAAAATTGTGAGATAACAGTGTAGGAATTATAGATTTATTTATCGTGTTTTTAAGAATTAAATTAAATAACTCTACGCCCAAATATTCATCCGTTTTCGACGGCCTGCGAAAACGCAGATCTATATCCGACCAAAATTCTTCGACAAATCTAGTTGCTATTAATTTCTCGCAAAATATTTCATATACTGGATGCTTATAGCAGATTATTCTTGGTATATTCTGTAAAAATAAATAAACAGTTATAAGGAAAAGGTTAAACAATTGATTTATCTTTGCATTGAAATTACGAGTAATTTTTTTTTTATATAAAAAATGATTAAATCATAAGGTACAATAAGTAAACTTACTGTTAATATCTTAAAAATATCTTTTATTGATTCTTCGTTTATAATATTTTCACTTCCAAAGCAATTTTTTATTATTTCTTTGGAAATTATGTGAGGAAATTTATCTTGAATTACTAATAAAGCATAAAATGTATCTAAAGTTTGTTCAGCAACTGGCTTACAGATTTCCGGCTCAATTATCATCCAAATAGGTGCCAACAAGTCGTCGTCAAGTTGGTTTAAATATTCTATTAAGAACGTTATTGACTCAAAACTTAGATAGCTTCTCTGCTTACCGCAATGTAATAGACATTCAAGAACTCTTTTCTGCTCATCAACAGAGCTCATTTTTAAAATCTTGGAACGTATTATTGAGCCACACGCTAAAATACGTCCATTATTTATATCGGCAAATTCCTAAATTGGGTCAGAAACTTGTTATTATAAAGACTCGAAGATGATATTTATTAAAGGGAGCAGTGATAACTCTTACGCTCTTGCTGTTTCTCGCGCTTGTCTTCAATTCCTTATCCATAATACGCATGATCTCATCAATTTTTACACTCGGATTCAGCATCAAGTACACAGTTAACGTACAATAAAATCCCTTTCTCGATGAGATCTTATTTGATCCCAAGCCACGTACCAATCTTTTAAGCACATGATTAATTTCTTTGCTCTCTTCATTTTTCTAAAATAAACAAGAATATTGCTTTAATTCATTGGCAAACACATTGAGCACTAAGAATTCTCAGCGACTACAATTAATATCTATATATAGACAGTTCAATAATTTTATAAAATTTCATTTTCATTTTTAATTTGACATAGACAGGCACTGTAGAATACTTAGTGGCGCGTACAGTTTAACAATCGGCGTCGAATCTTTAACAATTAACAATTGAACTTTTTCCTAATAAAAACTGTCCGATGGAGGTTATTGCCACTCAAAATAGTTACCTGCACTTCTTTCGATATATGCTCTATCAATTTTAATCCAGCATCCAATCTTTCGTTGGTGTTGTCTTTCAATAATTTCGAAAAACACTCGAGCAGCGTCCACGTCATTCTCGACGCTCAAAATTTCTTATTTCCCCAACGATAGATTTTTAAAAGCAACACTAATTCCCTCATGTGCTCCCTTTCGCTCTCAGTTACAAGTTTCACTCTAAAATCTGATCGGGATTGGAAGTTTGTCAACGCTATCTTGACTCTTTCGGCACAAAGACTACGCGACTCAAACAACAATTTTCAAAAATCTCCCATTTCCGAATTAGCAATCCATTGTTATGAACAATTTTTAATTAACATTAAGTTTTAAGCTCGCTTTAATGGAAATAGAGCTTGGAAATTGGAAAGCGAGCGGGTATTATTTATCAGGGAAACGCGGCGTTGGTAATTAAGTGTTTTACTTGGTGGCAAAGTGTGAGTTCTTGCAGTAGTGACAGTTCGTTACTTTGTGTTTGGAATAAAATTGTCAAAATATCTGTCCAAAGTAAATTTTCAATTTGCATTAATGTTGATAGTAGATTGTTAGTCATGTCGTTGATTTGAATAGGCAAGATTAGTGTGCAATGATTAATTGTAATATGCTGCATTATCAAAGAATTGTTAATACACGTTTGCTGAGCATAGATTGTAGTAAACAATTTCGTTTAATGCTAATAAGTAATTGCCAATCTTTCGTTTAAATATATAGTTTCAAAATAGCAATGCAGCATGACCCATCAAAAATGGATCATGGATCAGCAATAAAAAATCCTGGATTGCGAAAAATAGACAGGTTAGATATATTTCAATTAGCGTCTAAATTCAAACATGAACAATTGTTGTTAAACACACGCTTTACATGCAATTTCAAAAAGTGTGCTGGTTTCAAAATTTATTAGCTTAATAATGGCGATGGGCTGTAAGATGAAATCAATTTCTTTTGCAGAACCAGAAGTGCACGCACTCCTGACAGATCCGACATTCGTCACATAGATTCAAGCCTTTTGAATAGTAAGTTAATTTGTGTTGTACTTTCTTCATTTCATAAATAAAGTAGCTGTCATTAAAATTGAAAAATGTTTATAGCTTTTTCTCCAAAGAAAAAATATACATCTAGACAATCCTCATTGCCAACAACGTTGAATGCAAGTACTATTTATTTAAGAAAATTAGAATTAGAGAATAACAATTTGGAATTGGAGCTTGCATATAGCGAGTATGTGTCGTCGAATGCCGAATTAATTCTTGAGAATAAAATCTTTAAGGACACAGAAATAGCTCTTACTAATTCGATAAAGAATATTTACGAAGAAACAAAATATTTACAAGAGAAATTCAAATTAATTGAGACAAGGATAAAAGATATCAAGGCATTGTCGTGGTTAAATGATTATGTTGACGACGTTCAATCCCATACTAAAGATTTCATAGGCAAGTTATTAAAATATGTCGTACAATATTTGAGTTGTTATTGATTTTTATGTATCCGTTTGTTATGCATTTTTAGATAAGCAAAAGAAATATGAGATCAAGAATACATTGACTCAATTAGAGAAATTTCTAAATCGATTCAATGTTCTGCGATGTGAAAATATTGTTTTACCAAATACAATAGAAGATATACAACAGTTTAAACAAACATTAACAGATTGCTATTCTGTATTACAATTGATTAGTGATCCAATTGGAGCCGATATTTTGGAAGATCTTACAAAAAATTATGAAGAGTTTATAACGTTGCATAATGAGATTTTAAATATTAAAAAAATGTAAGAGAATAATTATTTTTAAATATTATTAATTAGTGATGTATATGTCTTAGTTGAAATTTATGCTTTTCAGAGTTGAAGAAAAGATATGTAATCTTCAAGTAGAAACTTTAAAAGCTTGTTCACACGCTTTATCACAAAATGATGTTTAATGTAAATAATAAATACTAATGTTATAAAAAAAAAAAAAAAAATTTTTAATCTTATAAACAATGTTAAACATAACTTAAAATTTTGTTCTAATTGCAATAATAGTGCAGTAAATATTTGATTTATAACCGATAATGACTAGTAATTCTGGGCATTAGTAGGAGTTATTAAATATTATGACTTACAGTTACTTATGTAAATATAAATTTTCTTAATTGAAAGCATTTCTTTAATATACAAAATGCCATTTTATTTTATTCTCTAATACTTCAATAACATTATTATACATAAATTGAGAATTTAAAATTTTTTTGTTAACCATTAATTCTAACAATAAATAAGGCGACAATAAGCTTTTCAATGAAATCATATAGTACAATTTGAGGGGTCGATTTTTTCAATAAAATTACAAATATTGCGTAAAACATACATTCCTTTAATCGTTTGAAGAAATCGCACGAGCTGCATTGTACAATGTATTATAAATATCTCGAATGTATTGTACTTGCGTTCGAACAGTCATTAAATATTGGGGATAATTCAAAGCTTCCTGCACGCCAATATTTTCAGTTCTAATAGGTATTACGGATACTGGCATATATCTAACGGAGCTTGAATTTTGACTTAGACATTCGATGGATGTTCTTAAATGTAACTCTATTTGATCGCAGACCGAGTAAAATTCTTCCATATTTTTATTGAAGCGATGATCTGGAGGGTCGATACCTTTTGACGTATCTACTAAACTATTTTGGTGCAATGTCTGAGCGGCTGTTTTCAATGCCACCGAAAGAGAGTCACGGAGTGGGCCAATCAAGGATTTAACTTTAGAGATATTATCCACTTTCTCTTGAGATTGTTGAATTGGCGTTTGCGTAGGATGCATTCCATGTTGAGGAGTTTGAAGTTGAACAGGGTTCGCTTGAACCATTTGATTCATGCCCATAGGGCCCGTCTGTTGCATGGGAATATTCATGTCGTTTGGAATTGATTTCAGTCGAAATTAACTTTACCAACCTTGTCTCATTTATCTGCAAGAAGACGAATAAAAATAATTAAATCAAGGCATTGCCATTAGTTTTATATCTGATATTTAACTTTGAAACTTTAAGTGCTTGAAATTTGGTTAAATCGAGGCTTTATATATATATATAAAGAATAAACTTATGTGTACAGAAAATTGATGAAAACTCAAAAAATGTTATCATTTATAGTTACTTTCATTGCATTATATTGAACAGCACTCTAGTTTGCCATTGTAATTCCCTAAAAGTAAATGTCGTTTTGCAGTTTAAAGTTAAACATCGGTAACAGTTTTATCAATATTTTAGCCCGAGTCCCTTTAGGCGATCATCAATTTAATGATTAAAACACATCAAAACCAGGTAGGATAATTTTATATTCAAAATATTGACTATTTGTAGAGAACTGTATAGGCATTGGAAATGCTCGTGCATTTGTTATTTCTCACGTATATTTACCATGAGATATTTCACAGATCAAGTGCAATATTTATGCACAAATACGTGATTATGTTTCAATAAGCAATTGGCATGCTCTCGACGTGGATGTTGGAGAATATTAAAGCGCTTGGAATTTACAGAATGCCGAGTCGGAATGCAGGATCGTAGGGAGGACTTGTAAGAATCGAATCCACAGGTAAATTGGAAGGGCACGTAATTCCGAGAATCGAGGCAAATGGAGCTTGGAGAGACGGTTGTAGTCGCTTTTACTTTTAGTAAGACTCGCTACAATCACGTTCCAACAGTTGGCAGAGGATCGACCCGGAGAGCCCGAGACTCGGACAGCGGAAGCCCGCCGAGAGATCGTATCGAGAATAATGTAAAGGATTTCCTTAAAAATGAGCGAGCGAGTGTAGCCCGTGCGATAAAAGTCGGGAGTGCGCTATAAGATCGTGAAGGTTGTTTACGAGATGGCCATTTTGCAGCGGCATGGAGTGAGCGCGATAATGGGATAAAGTGCGGGAGGGAGAGAGCGAGATAGATCGCGAAATGTTCTATGAAAGCAAGCGATTGCTGCAGGGGGAGTGAAATAATGGTGATGAGCCGCTTGGATCGGGGAGCAAGCGAAGAAGCCCCCCCGTCACCCTTACCGGACCGAGCATCGATCGAACCTCATCGCCGCCGTCCCATCCACCGCCAAACAAAATGATAATAGAACGTGAGAATGACGTACCGAGGTCAGCCAATGGAAAATCCATCGAATTATTATCGCTCGGAAGCTTCCCCCGGAGCATCTCTATGATCTCTGGGCTGCTCTCACGCGCCATCTACGATTACCTGCTGCGGCAAGTCTGCCCTCGGGGGTGGGGGGATACGCGAGTGCTGCATGCACGCAGATGCATTATAATAGGCAGTGTGGGGCGACATTTAATTCTCGTTGGATAAACAAATTTCGGCGTTGCATGAGGCGGTCGCGCGACTTCTTATTGTGCAGATACAGGAGGCAGATAGTTGATCGGTAGTGAATGGGACGGGACGAGGAGGAAGATGCTAGATGGATAGATTGGCCGATAGATAGAAGAGAGGGTGCGGGGCCGTCGAGCCCG